>CAIGRK010365258.1:0-14185 GCA_903798315.1 Fraxinus greggii | reverse complement strand
GCCCCGACCGAAGAACTCTGTCCACGTGATTGCTGCTGATGGTGTCCATGTGCAGGTTTTCGACGACTAATACTTTTAAGCAGATGTTTTTTCCCTCTTAGGAATCCCTCATTTGCAAACTCCCAGCGGTCTGGATCAACCTTTCTAAATCCCTGTTTGTCAATGACCCCATAAAGGCAGAAAAATGGAATGGTCAAAAGTTAACCATCATGTCTCATTTTATAACGCACTAAATAAATGAAAAGATATTGAAAAGTAACATTCAACGAAACTTTTATCACATACAAGAGAGCATTCATTTGGCAATGCCAAAAAGAGTAAGCAGTTAGACATAGCCCACATTCCAGATAGTACCACACCTTTATAGCCAAAACAAACCTTGTTTAATGATGATCCTTAGGTAGAACAATCATCTCTAAGAAATCCTCAAAAAAACATTTAAAAGTCTGATTAGTTGGCTATAGCTTTCATTTCAAAGCATCTAGGAGATATGCAACAAGGCAAAAAAGGAAAAAACAACCATTAGATTTTTTCACTCAGTTCCCAGTACACAAGAAATTTCAACTGGTCTTCAGTTAGCAGATAATATCGCAGTAAAACAAGAATAGAATTTGCATCCTCCACAGATTTACCATCAGCTAATTAGTGAGTGGTAACTGAACATATGCAAATTGCTCCTCAATGCTGTACCCTGTTCTCTAGAATCTCTACTAATCAAGCTGATGCAGAAACCCTAGTTTACAACCCAAAGACCTGGCACTGATTCCTTCCGAACTGGAGCAACGGAAACATGGATAACAGTATATTTCACAATTTGTATTAAATTCTGTTTTAGTTAAGATCCTGTGCAAATTTGTACAGTCTAGGCAAAAATCATGTATCCATGGCTTGTATTAAACTTGAAGAAAGACCAAAGGTTGACAAAATTACACAATTAAAATCCGTCACAATTTTCCATAGGCCCCAAGAAAATGTGAAGCACACAACCAAGAGATGTTTGGCTAAGTCAAAAATGTGTAAGTCAACTTAAAAAGTAGTTTCTAAATCAAGCGAAACATGTTTGTGGCTTTAAAAGTTACTTTTAAGTAATTTTCTTCTCCACTTTTTTTTTTTTAAAAAGTTGCCTTTTTTAATTTTATAAGTTTAGAAAAAGTTAGCTAATCTAAAAGAGCAACTAGAATACAACTTGCCATGTTAGCTTTGGTCCATCCCTCCATAATCTAACTAATTCTTCCAAGATCGTGCCACAATCATGAACATGAGTTTCTTTAAGTCTACGTAAAACATGTCTTAGATACCTAAATAGTCTTTTCTTTACTTAATCTTCAATCAACTCTTATTTTTTATTCATACATTTTAGTATGACCACACATCCATTTTGGTATTCTCATTTCCACTATATTCATCTAGTGAAATTTTATATTTAATTTCAATAGATGTTGTTCCAGCCATTTTATTAAATCACTTATCCTAGGTATAACATAAAAAATTATATATTTTGTTTATTTTTTATTTTAATAGACAGAATTGTTTTGTAAATGCGAGGTACGGGGGACAAACAAGGTCGTAGACAAAAAGGTGCTTACAAGCATCCGTGGTGCTCACACTTTTACTCATATCATTGTATATCTCAATACAAAAAATCCACATGAAAGGATATTCAATCCATTAGTGCAAGTGGAGGAATTAACTTTAGTGAACTAGAACAAGAAAGAGCTTATAACCACCTAAGAAGCACATATTCAGATACGTAATTCGAATACGGTATGATACGGGTACGTTGATACATCTTTTTAACAAAACTTAGAATACGCGAATACATGTAAATATTAGTGTGCAGTATTTTTCATAAGTTAATATAAAATCCACCATAATTTCATTATTATAAAAATAAATTAAAACAGAATCCTGATAATGAAAATAAAATAAAATAAAATAAAATACTAAAACATTTTATTTTAATCATTAATTGTTCCAACTTCATTTTCTTAAATATCACCACCATCAGTTTCTTATTATCATTAAAAGTAACACTCTCCAATTCTAACTCATCCAGTGATAGATTAATATCCTCAAGTAGCCCAACAACTTCAAGAGTATCAAATGACTCGCCGACAATATCCCATATTTTGGATTCTTCTTTTGAATAAAGATTAATTTTCTTGATAAAAAACGCAAATTATTATGAATGAAAACCAATTCTTCATCTGATTGTGGAGTTTCTTTATTCATTCTCATAGAGTATACCAAAAAATGTGTTCCTTGTTAATTAATAAATATTTATCTATCTTCAGTAAGTGACTGAAAATAAGAATAATTATCTATCAAGTGAAAAAACTGTCATCTATGGACAATAATAATACAAGGAATTTTAAAAGAATTTAAAAACTAATAAAACTCTTCTTCTTTATGTGTCCTAAGTTATCCGATACGTATCGAAAATCTAAAAATTATAAAAATGATTAAAAAATACGTTTTCAGTACGTATCAAAGAGTGTACAAGCGTATTCAAGTTTGGATACTATCGAATATGGTTATGCAATAAATTTACATGTATCCGTGCTTCTTAAATAATCACTACTTGTGAACAACTCTCGCCAACTGAAGGCGCACCTAATCTGACTAGAAGTCTAGTCTCTATCAGGTTCAGTTTCAATCTCAAGCTAACTTACAATACAGGCAGGAAGAAAGATATTTCGATTTCCTATCTTAAGAACTTGACTTAAAAGAGAAAAGAAGACCGGACCAAAAGAGATCACTTTTGATAATTGAACTTGATTTTTATATCCGAATTGGAACTGAACTTAAACGTCTTTGGATCCTGATTAAAGATGGCTTTCACTCAACCAACACTCGGAACTAGTCTAGGAAGTCTAATCACTATTCTGTAGAACAAATCTTTTAACCTTGTAGAAATCTACATATCAGATAAAATTCCAGAGAACTACTCCATTTTATCAAGTCCATTCTAATCTATGCATTAAGAAACCAGTGAAAGAGAACTGGCCTCAAAGCCATATGGGCCCTTCACCATTAAATAAGCTAAAATTGATGGAGCCTGATCAAATTAACACATGCAAATTTGGTACGTCAAATAGCACAATAACTAGATACATTCTTGCACCACAAAATAAGGAAAACGATAGCTAGGATCCATTCTGACTTTTACAAAATGCCCTTTTAAACCTTGGGTTTCTACTTAGTAAAAAGATTTACTCGGTTCAAATTCAGGAATCCATAAGCTCAGTGTCAACATACATCTCACAGTCATCTAACAAATTGTCCAACCTCTATTGGTCAGTTGATCATTACTGGAACACATCATACACCTAAATTTGGATTCTAATCTCCTATACAATCAAAATGCAAAAACCTAAATTTGTTATTTCTCATCAGCCAGCCAAAGTGTCAATCACATAAGATTCCACAAAAGCTATTACTTGGCCTGTTACATGTCCTCCAAAAAAGGGAAAAAAATAAATAAATAAATAATAATAATAATAATAATCAACCTACAATTGCGAAAGCAAACTCTACAGTATTAAATAGCTTCACCAAAAGAAGGGAAAAAATTAGCTAGCAAGGAAGTGCATACGTAAGTGTTGAGCTGGCGGACAAAGCTGGAAAAATTATTGTGCTTGAAATATTTGGGCAGCAAATATCTCGCGAATTCAGCCGAGTCCCACACCACAAAACTGTTGTTAGTCGAGCTCCACGACACGATCTTATCAGTGCTTGGGTCATCCACCATGTCGTAAGTCTTCACAAGGAAAGGCGGTGGCATGTTCGCTGCCGGTAAAGGCGCCGGCTGCGGAGGCGCCCCTCCGCCGTCTCCCGTGGAAGCTGGAGCCTTCCCGCCGTTCGAAGATGTGGACGTTTCCATATTATATACAAAATACAAACACTGTCATCGCAAAAATACGATACTGTTGCATTTATATGTAGATTTTATGGCTTCATAAGGGCTCTGAACTGAAAACCCTAGGATTTGGGGATAAATAAGGCGCACGATATTGCTAAATAAAATATAATTTTTGAAAAATAGTGACTGGCTGTACGGTCACGGGAGAGGCAACGGTGGGCTGAAGGGGGCACAATATTGCTTTTGTTCGTAATGACGATAGCGGAAGCGAAAATGACGCCATTGCTACGTGTAATTAAGCGACTGAAAATTACAGATGGAACCCTTGAACTTTGTAAACCACGACATTTATAGCATAATTTAATGGGCAATTGACGCGTGACGTCCCTATTCTTTATCTGATTTGCATCCGTTGCCTCCTGTAAAATGACGAATATATTCTTCTTTTTAAATAAAGGAAAACAAAATAAGAAATTGTAATCCCGACAAGAAAAATATTTCAACTCAAGTTATTGTAACATTGTTAATATACCAATTACGCTTCATTGAAGAAGAAAAAAGGAAGATGGCAAAAGATTTTAATTTTTGGGTTATATTGATACTATAAGTTTTCGTTACACCATTAACTATACCAAAAGATTTCAACTTTTATTCATAATAGCATTTATATTTCTAACTTTATTTCATCGGATTTTTATATTCAACCTTCCAATAATTAACATATCTTATCTTCGACGATAATATTTTTCAAATATTCTATAACCTACGTTTATCTAAAAATATGATATGTAAATAAATATTTTTACGCCCTCCCGATGACGAAAGCTTTCATTAAGTTCTAGATGTGCTAACTAATAGGAGCTTGATGATAAAATGCGACCAAAAAAGGATATTGAGGACATGAGTAGGAGAATGATCAAATGTTGTGATGCAAATATAATCTTCCTGACTACGAACGATAATGTTTAGCTGGAGGAAAATAATTCTCTTTGCTCAATCTCATTATAAAAGCCTATAAAAGAAACTTACAGGTACAAATGTGTCTAAATACAAATACAGGGGTGAGATTTGAATCAAATTCCCCTCATAAATCAAATTTTCTGTCCACAAAGTCGAAAGGTATTAAAAAATAAAAATAAAAAAACAAACATGTAGGATCTCCATTCACATTATTTGCATCACAGAATCTACACACTGACAACAATCTATACCTCAATATATCAAGGCCAAAGGTTGCAAGCAAAATCATCACCTACTGGCATTGCCATGTCGTTGGTTCCTAAAGTATCTAAGAAGTTCTTGAGCCTGCAAGAGTCAGTAACTAGTAAATATGTAATCTTAAATTTACAGAACGGAGAAAGTGACGTTGAAGTTGAAACTACACCTTCTCTCTGGCTCTAGGCGTCCCATATTGTGACAATGCCACTAATGGGGGAACGGCTCCTTCCTGGAGAACCATGTTGCAAAATCTGCTGCTATTAGTGCACAACTGCAGGAGAGCAGCAGCTGCATTCTCCTTACCTCTAGCAGAGCCCAGCTCGACCACTTCAACCAGAACGGGGATTCCTCCTTCCTGACCAATTGCTATCCGCCCCTCGTGAATGGTAGAAAGATTAGATAAAACAGCAACTGCCTTATCAACCATTCCAGCAGAGGGGTCCATCAACTCAATGAGGTACTTCACTGCACCTGCCTGCACAATACGGGTCTTGTTCTCATGAAATATAGACAAGTTAAACAAAGCTGTGGCAGCATCTTTCTTGCCTCTCGGAGTTCCATTTCCCAATAGATCTACAAGGGGTTTGATTGCTCCGGATCTGCCAATCTTGATTTTGTTTTCTTCAATCACCGAGAGACTAAAAAGAGTGGCAGCTGAGTTTTCCTTGGCTTCAGGGCTGCCTGTCTCGAGGACATGTATCAGAGGTTCAATTGCATCAGCATTTGCAATTGCACTCTTGTTGTTATCATTAATTGATAAGTTGAGAAGAGCAGTAACAGCATTTTCTTGTATTTTTATGTCAGTTGAAAGGAGTAGATTGACCAATAAACTGATGGTCCCACATTTTGCAATGACAATTCGATTATCCATATTATGCTTAGCAAGTAATCGGAGTTCAGCAGTGGCATTTCTCTGTACATCAAGAGAAGCATTTTTCAGGTCCTCAACCAGCTTCTTAACTTGTGTTTCAACTTCCAAAAGATCAGCCCTTAATTCAACTGCAGAAGAAGAAACTACTCTTGGAACAAATCTCTCCGATGGTCGACGCCAAACTGATGGGATACGAGATCTTGTTTCTTGCCGAGATGTGATGTCGGGCTCTCTGTGTGGGGCACTCACGTAAGCAGCCGGTTGAGGTTCTGTTGTAAGCTCTCCAGAAGCATCACTAACATAGGCAGCAGCCTCCGATGCCACCTCATTTCCGTCACCAGGTGTTTCTGAAACATTAGAATTAGAAAGTGTGCTGGAGACTGAATTAGTTCGGTTATGGCCCGGAGATGATTGCTCATCAGCACCAACAGCACTATTTCTAGATGGGGACGCTGAGAGTGGACCTTCTGAGTTCAAACTTCTCCCTCCTGAGTGGCCGAACCTGTCTTCAAGAATTTTCGAGGAAATTCTCTCATCTAACCCATTTCCATGTAAAGTGGCTCCTAGTGAAGAATCCTCTGACAATGAACGGGGATGGTGTGGAGGTGATGCCTCTCGTTGAAACCCACTATATGAGATTAAATTCTTTCTTGGAGAACCCAAAGACAGAGTTGGATCTGGAGACGGAGAACGATTGGCCATCCTGCCTCCACCAGACTCCACATTCGCAAGAAGTGAAGACGGCTGATTCAAGCTAATAGATTTCATGGGATCAGGCAGCTTCACATTGTTTGATTCACACCAATTTGCAATCAGTGCCTTCACAGTGTAATTAGGAATAAGATTGCTGTGTGCTAGAGTTTGCCGTGTCTTGGGGCAAACAGTGAGTCCAAGATCAATCCAATTCCGTATAAAAGCCCGCTCATATGTTTGTCCAGATGCAACAATTACAGGATCTGTCATGAGTTCAAGTGAGAGAGGGCAACAGAAATCGGCAGGTATTGCCACAGGATTACAGGTCTTGGACTGTTTCAACATAACAAGCAGGTCGTGCATATGGGTTATTAAAGTAATCATTTGATCAATATATTCAACTTCGCCAGTTTTTTCAGCTTGTTCAGCATTTTCTTTCAGTTTCTCAAGGGCCGCAGCCTCAATTAGAAGTTCCTGGTTTGACTTTAATCCCAGGCTGTCAGAAATTTTTGCCAGGCTCTCAGAGCTGGCTCCCAAGCCCTCCATGTGATCCTTAACAGCTTTTGTGATTATTTCTGACTTTTTGCCACATCCCATGTTCTTAATTTTCTGTTCACAGTTCTGTATCCGTGGTGATAAAACCAAGATATCAAAGAAAGAGTATACAATTCTGAATATATTTTTTTTTTAAGACGAAAAAATGAGCAACAAAAAAAAAATTGATAGCCTTTACCTCAAGGGATGCAGCACTTAATTCAGCAGGTAAGCATTGCTCACAAAACTTCAGCAATTCAAGAATTTCCAAACTAGAAGTCTGGATCATTTCCATCAGTGACTCAACTTGTAAAACCTGGATACGAAGCAAATATCAGCTAGATGGAAAATATTTCGCTAGTATGTAAGAGTTTCCATCTAAGTCAGCATAAGGTTCAATAATTAAAAGACCATAAAGGGAAATAACCATCCTTTCAACTTCAACATTTATTTTTTCTGTTATAACTTCCACTATAAGGCTGCATGAGAAAGAACTGTGAACTACAAAAATCATCATGTAGCTTATATCACATACAAAGTAAACTTTACTCATCAGTGGCTGCCAGTTTTCAAACATCTCTCTCAAATCATCGACAGACTGGCATAGTCCAGTGAATTCTTTCTGATGCAATTCATCTGAAGGGATATCAACATCAAGAATGGCATCAACTATTGGCTTTAATAACTTCAACATCTCTTCAATCTTTCGATGATATTCCTGAACTGGTTCACATTTTATGCTTTCAAAAGATGACAATTTTAGAAAACTAGCTATGCTGTTGAGAAGAGATTTTAGCAATGATATCTCCATCACCTGGTACATCAATTTTTTTCTCATATCAGTAAAGCAATCATAGAAGAACTCATAATAAGCCCCCCGTTTGAACCCCATTATTTGAGATTTTAATGGTTGGAATAGTGTTTTTTTTTTTTTTTTTAAATGTGGGGTTAAAAAAGAAGAAAAAGTTTTGGAATTACGTGTAATATTATTTTATTTGAGACTGTGTGATTGATAAGAAGAGAGAAAAAAATGAATTATAATTTTAATGGGAGCTAAACAAAGTCTATATATGTTGACATAAAATATAAAGGCAGTTGTGACCATGGAGCGCATATATGCCAAAGTTTCTGCAAAATATTCAACACGCAAGGAAAAAAGTAAAATCAAGTGTCTATTATGCAAATAAGATGCAGTTATGTGCATATCTGGGAAAATATTAGGATAATCTCTCAGTTCTACACGAGAGCCCAAATATAAACTGGGATTTCACTATCATAATATAAGCCATCAAAGATAGATTTAAGTCGGAGGACATTGAAGCCAATTTCCAAGCATGCATCTTCTCAAATTAAGGTACCATCAACAGCATCAAACAATTAAAAAGTGAGAAAGTGGCGATTAAAACGCATTAGCTTAGGGCTTGCAATTTAGGTTGAGCAAAAGGAGGGCACACTTTATTCATAACAAGAAAAATAAGGCTATAGGTTGTAAATGTCCTTGTAAACAAAAGCTAAAATTAGATATCGATGCAAATTTTACATTGACAATGAAAATGAGTAATTTTGTTCCATTATGATACAAGAAACAAGTAATATCAATTCTTGGTATTACCCAAAAGAATACAATCAATCAATCAACACCATTTTCCCCCCAGGAGGAAGTGTGGTGGCGGTGGTTTAAGAATAAAGAAATGAACGTCAAAATTGAAAGAACCCAACTTTTTTCTGTTACAAAACAATGATTTCCATCTAATAATTGTTCTTTAAGAATAAAGAAATGAATATTAAATATGAATGTCAAAATTGAAAGAACCCAACTGTTTTCTGTTACAAAACAATGATTTCCAACTACTAATTGTTCTAAATGTTAATATTATTCACATTGGGCCTGAATTACAAAAGTAAGCAGCAAGTTAAATTATCTTTTAGCCCAATGGAAAGTATGCCTTAGACCCTCTGAAGAACACAGGTAAGCTAGGATGCAAGCCAACTGCTACACTAATAAATGTTAGTCACGAGATTGCAAAAAAATAATAATAATAATATCTAGAGCAGGGAATTAGGATAGATAACCAGAGGCTTGTAGGCAAAATTTGTACTTGCTAGTTGTTACATACTAGACCTGATATTTAATTCACTGGAAATGTAGTTATTTAGTTCTTGCATGTTCCAGATGAGGAACACATGATATTATAGTAAGAAACTTGAGGTACTTGAACAGACCTGTTGGCAAAGGCATTTTTGTTCACAATGTCATCGAAAGGTTGAAGCCTACTGACAGGTTCTATAACTAATTAACTACAGAAGGTTGACCATTAGGCACTAGTTTTTGTACATTCATTGGAAATAACTAGGTGTAAAACAAGTTATAGCTAGATGAAGTTCAAAAGCATTGTGAACAAATTTGGCTACGATCCCTAGTGAAGGAACTTAAGTAGACGAGGTTGCGGCTACGAGACTATCTTTGATTATAAAGCATCTACAATATAGCTCAATACCCTATTGAGCAAGATAGAACTAAGCATATTGAGGTAAATTGACACTGTATAAAAGAAAAGCTAGATAATGGTGTCATTTACATACCATTTATCTCATTAAAAGAACAATTAGCACGTGTTTACTAAAGAACTACAAAAGCAGTTATTTCAACCCATAACAAGCAAGCCAGAAATGACAGAAATATTCAAATTAGTGCATCCAGCTTGAAGAGGATGTTGAGAATATTCAAACATATATTCTTTTCCTTATTTTTTTTTTTTTCTTGTGTACACCATTACATTCATAACATCCCATAACCCAGCAAAAAGAAATAACGGGCCTGTTTGAGCCTCATTTTTGTTGTAAAATGCATTTTGGAATAGTCGATTGATGGAGAATGTGTGATTAAAAATGAAGGAAAAGTTTTTGGGTTGCGTGTAATATTATTTTATTGAAAAATATGTGGTTAAAGAGAAGAGTGAAAAAAATGTATTTTGAAAAAAAAAATGGGGATCAAACAAGGGCAACATTTCATCTTTAGGTGCTAAAGAGATATGCTTTACATTGTTTTGGTAATTTATTCACAATCTTCTGATGTTCTCAGTGTAAAGGGAGGTTATACCCAATGCAAGGGGCAAGATTTAGATGGGATTGGTGATGGATTCTTTATTTTGCAAGCAAGAGTCATGGTAGATAGCTTTATAACTAATAAGAATCATGTAGGTTTTTAATGGACCAAAACTTTACTTCCATGGTATCTATTACTACACATAGCCAACGTTGAAAAGTGAAAACTTTTTTAATTTAAAATGACTTGATTCCACACATTTAACAATTGTAATAACTCATCTGAATAAATGGCGACCATAAATTCCCACAAAACAGAGAGAATTTCAGCATATAAATTCATGTGCAAATATAATAGGTTGGTGTGAAAGAACATGGACCTTATCAGCTTGGAATTGCAGTTCTGATTTCCCTAGCAATTCATCTCATACTGCTGATCCTTGAGAACCAACTTGAATCATTCACCAGGAGATTATCTTTTTCAATTATCCTTTCTTGTCCTGACATTTTGTTCGGAAGAGAAGCAGTTAGAGCGCTGATAATCCATATAAATGTGTGTGCGCTTTAACACTAGTGGAAAATAAAAAATAAAAATTTAACACACAAGCTATGTTTATCTAGCGGAAAATTCGATGTCTCGCAAGAGAACAAGCTCAAAATACAAAATCATAATGAAGGCTTAATAAATAACAGGAAAGAAATTAAGCTCCAAAGTCCAAAGTGAGGCTCCTAGGTATGTTGCACAATACCACTATATATAATTTCTATGAATGTGCAAACCTATAATCTAAATATGGTCTAGCTTCCATATAATAGAAAGAACAGCTAAAGCAGTAAACAACGATCAACAATTGAGCCAGACAGAGATAACTTCATAAAGTCAACAGTGGTTACAGCAGAAAGACCAGCCTAGGAATAAAATCCTGTCCTCATAAACTAACCTAGCAGTGTAGAACAAATTCTACAACAACATGCAATAAATGCCAACAATTGTAGTCGAGAAAAGAAGACCAACTGAACCAACATCCTCTTGAACAAGTACATTACTTGGTTCCTAAAGAGAAACTCTGGCAAATTCCACAAAAAAGGATGCCTAGTATGGACAAAATGTTAACTTGCTGTAAAATCATTTTTTTTGTAGAGAGTGAGAGAGGTAAACCAGGTAGCTAAAGCCATAGTAGCATTTATTTTGAAGGTACTTAAAGATAACAGGTTTTTTTGACAACTAAAAGTCCAAGACCTAATTAAGTTTTTGTTAATTAACCAATGTATAAATGCATTCTACTTCTCTATAGTGGTCCAAGCCCAGTGCCAGTATTTTAAAATAATCATTTACGATTCTATTTTGTTAACCACACAAACCCTTCAATGCCTTATTGGTTGCCTATATTTAAATAAAATGTAACGCATCCCATACCTGAAGTACAGTCTAAAGTAGACTGAAGTATGAAAAGAAGAAAATCTACTTGATCCTTCATAAAGGCAAAGGACAGAAGAGGAGTTGTTGTAACAGAAATCTAAAATTTTCAAGGGAACAACAAGCAAAAGGCGATTTTTCTTACAAGTCCATGCAAAAGGTCCTACTTAACAAAATACTAGAGCACAAATAATAACTCGTGAAAAGCAAATATTTTCCTCATCCGACTTTTTCTGTCTTGTGATTTCTAAGGATAGATGTGGAATAAAGACATCAATGTTCACATAATCTCAATTCTATCAATGATAAATAAGAAAGAATGGAGATCATGATATACTGAAAGACAATGTTTCACATGATTTTCATTGTATCCTGTACGTAAATTTTAGCTCACAAAAGTTGATTTCTTTTAGTAAGTAGTAAATAGGAGTTGGCATTTACTACCCATAGAGAACCACGACTTAATGACACGAAAGATTTTGAAATGTCCATTCAAGCAAGAACCTAACCAAATTCCTTTTAGTTTCTGGTCATTCAGCTCACGAGAAATGAAGAATGCAGTTCACTACTGATAATCTGAAGTTGCACAGAATTAAATTTTCCTTTTTCTTTCTCCTTTTACATTTCTTAGAAAAGTAGCAGGTTAGAGGTTTTGTACCCTCTCTCCAACACAAAGCAATAAAAAAAGTAATAAAAGTAACTCCGCATTTAGTAGTATAACTTTTTGACGTTTATTCGACAGAATGGGAAGGACCTCAAACCACAGCAGAGAATCCAGCAATCAAGTATTTGACATCACGATCCCTACCATACTGTATGAATTTACATAAAGTCAAATATAAGTTGCGAAAAATTATTGACAAATAATATTTCCCTTAACAACAATGTAGCAATAAAATTAACTCACACGAAACACGGCAAAGTAACTTGTACTGACACAGGAGCGAGGCAAAAACACATCCATCGTACTTAGATTTTATAGATCCAATTTCAATGATGAACGTATGACAGACATTTGAAGCAATTGTGAGCAAGTAAAATGAGTACGTTTCGTCGGGACATGGAGCAACTAAGAAATTAGAAAAGATGCGATATTTGATTAAAAGGAAGCAAGGATTCCATTATGAGTCACAATGCATTTAAAAGACTATCCTAACTAGCCAATAATCTTTGGCTGCGGAACATATCCACGTCATCAACTCTTCTACCAAAAAGGTTAAAAAATAGAAATACCACTACCATGCATAACTAAATCCAATTTTCTATCTTCCCACAACTTTAAATCTAACTGGAAGCGAAAAAACTAGAATCTGACTAGAACCCCAAAACCAAACAAGTTCCTACAAACGCAGGGAGGAAAAGGATCATTCTCCTTTGAATACAAGGCTTTTTGATATATATATCAACATTCCAATTAGTATTATAAGTACAAGCAAGATTTTTATATATACAGAGATGAAGAAGAAAACCCTAAACAGGGTATAATCAACCAACCCAGCAATGAAATTGAAATTATACATTAGAAAATAATTCTTACCACAAAGAATGATCAAAATGTGGGTTTGAGAATTTTATAGCGCTGAACCTTCTAAAACTCCCCCTCAGCACTCTGCTGGTGCCTCTTTTCTTGAATTAAATATCACAGCCAATTAAAAAAAAAAATCTATTTATGAACAAGTTAGAAAGAGCTAAAATAAAATTATTAAAGAATTTCGTGAATGAACTGATGTAATGTAGTTGTGTGCTTTCGAAAATTGAGTTCTCTTCCCTCACAGTAAATAGGCCATCTCGGGTTCATGACAGACACTGACAAGCCTAAATTATATTTGAGAAATTGCACTGTTGGTCCCTAAGTTACTTCTTTTAGCAGCACAATGCGTGGCTTTTTAAGTTTGTAACGAGCTAGTCTCTCTTTACAATTTGTTGTTTAATTTCGCCTGTCTTTTCTATTTGGATTTCTTTAAATCTTATTTTTCTCTCTTTTGTTTTCTCTCTCTACTTTTCAGATCCCTTTTTACTTTCTCTCTATCATTGTTCTTACTATCCATTTGAAATCAAATCGTAGGTAACAAAATCACAAATTATTTTCACCGTTTGTTCTTCTCTACGATTCAGTCATCTTGTATCTCCTTTGGTGAACAATTTTTCTTTGGAGTTTCTTCATTTTTTCATGTGATTAGAACCCTATCTCCCAAATTTCAATCGATGTTGTCGTGTTCGCTTCTTCTTTTCTTAAAATCCAAAGCCCTATAGTTGCTGAAATCAGACATGCGTTTTTAAATCTTCGATTAGGTGTGTTATTTAAGTCCCAGTGATGAGGAAATGTTGTCATAGAATTAGGAGGTTTTAGGGCTATGTGTTTGTCTTTTTGAACATTTTGTTTGGATGTTCAAATGAAATATTGGTTCCATTTTGGTGTAGGTGGCAAGCTCAAAAATCAGTTATAGAAATTAGAATTTAGAATTTTAGCTAATTTTGTTATTATTTTTGAATAAAGAAAATGAAATAATGGAATGCAACTAAATTGAAAATTAGAATATTAATC
>CAIGRK010365216.1:0-12968 GCA_903798315.1 Fraxinus greggii | reverse complement strand
AACTGCCTTCCTTGCTTCACCTTGGTTTTTAGTTTCTCACGAGGTTGTTGAGTAAGATTTGAGATGTAAAGTGATATGAAACCCCTTTGTGCTCAAAATAAGGCTCCCTCCTCTAAGTCATGGAATTTTTCCTTTTATTATCCCTCAAAAATTGACCTAAAACATTATCAAAACAAATATAAGGAAACTAAAAATTTTCTCCCCGTTTTGGCTTGAGGTACGTGTCTATGTAAACTAAGGTGCGCGACATAAGGATTTTGGCAGCCGTGAGTGTGAGGTGCGCGCCTTGCAACATTTTTTGGCAATAACTTTCTCTCCTAATGTCTGATTGAGGTGATTCAAGATGCATTGAAAAGCCAACTCAAAAGGCTACAATTTTGTTTCAAAAAATCTTCTAATTTGATCGTTTTCCATGTCGAAAACTGGTCTCAATATGAGGTTGAAAATCAGTGCAAAACTTTTCAGCTTGAAAGTTGATATGTGATAATATCTTGGCTATATATCATCTCTTTGACTGCTTTCTTCATCCAATTGTTCTAACACTTTCGAATCTTTATCACAAGGTTAGAAACAAGTTAAAGAGTATTTTCACTTTAGTCCCTTAATTTTCTCTTTATTCCATTTTGGTCCTTTCTCGCCATTTTCTTCTAATTTCCACAGTATTCATCCATTTGCAACCTAAACCAAAATATAAGTGTACTTAGAACATTTAGGCACCAATAAATCCTGAAAATACAATTATTAGTGGATGAAAAATATGATAATTGCACTATTATCACAGCCCAAACTTCCTTATTNTATATATCATCTCTTTGACTGCTTTCTTCATCCAATTGTTCTAACACTTTCGAATCTTTATCACAAGGTTAGAAACAAGTTAAAGAGTATTTTCACTTTAGTCCCTTAATTTTCTCTTTATTCCATTTTGGTCCTTTCTCGCCATTTTCTTCTAATTTCCACAGTATTCATCCATTTGCAACCTAAACCAAAATATAAGTGTACTTAGAACATTTAGGTGCCAATAAATCATGACAATACAATTATTAGTGGATGAAAAACATGATAATTGCACTATTATCAACAGACCTTGCAACTTTGAAGTATCTGATGCAAAGAATGATGCAACATCAAGATTGATCATGTAGAAGCCAAAAAAAAGGGTAAATTAGACTCATATTTTAAGGTGGTGATCTAACATCACAAGCCTAACCCATAGACGAGCCTTATGCCCCACCTACATAAGAAATGAAAGCTCAATACTAGTCCGATATGCCTTAAATAAATATTTCTAAGACCAAATTTGCTTACACATCATTTTCAAAGGGACCAAATTATAAATTTTAAGTAAAAGAGGATTTGTAAGTTTCTATTTGGGGACTCGTTTTGTTATTTCCTTATTTTGCTAAGTAATTAAATTATAGGGACCAAAGGTGATAACCTTTCTTCAATTTTTTTAAATGGTGAATGAACGGCTACCGACGTTTTATTTTCAAAGGCCAATTGGAATTTACTTTTCATTTTCCTCCAAATCATTCATATAATTTCCAATATATACGGATGTACACATTGTGAACAAGAAAAACAAAATTTCTAAAGTAAGAAAAAGGAAAAGGGATGCAGATTTTTTTCAAGCTTTGGGTGCCATCGGGAAACAACGTTCACCGTCCAATTTCGTTCATTCAAAAGCTTCAAACTAAGGTAAGTAGAGGTGCAAGTGGTCATTCCGTTTTCAAGTTATGATTTTTCATTAAAAGTATGAATGAATTGGTACCTTCAGGTAAGGAGCTTCGACACTACTATAGTTGGAATGATAATTCTTCGGCTCTACGTGTTATGATAATTCTATAGAAATTGGATTTTTCTGGAAATCCATCTTGGTGTGACGGTATAAATCTATAGAGAAGTCGGTGACTTAATTTTTTAATTCGATTATGAAATGTCCACGATTTTTTTTTTATATAAATAGATTTCTATGGACATCATTCGTGGTACCATTGTAAGAAGATTTTTATGAATTAGTTATGTTTAAAAGTAGCTATTTGTTTTAGAAATTAATGTACAAGTTACTGTTTAACACAAAATGTTAGCGATAAGATTTAATGTTACTAATCTTTATATAAAAAATAATAATTCAGCTTCTGCCCTTGGCTTCAAAAATTCTTAACTTAATCATTACTTGAAATTTTTGGACAAAACCGGTCACTTTGATAGCCTCAAAGGTTAGCTACTGAATAAACTTGAAATCATGTAAGTCTGATGTCTGCAGAATTTTATATGTCACTTCAAGTAAACTGTGCTGATTTATCTTCCAAACAGAGTCGCTGCGGGATTTTGGAAAATATTTTTAGTACCTCAGATGTTGTCGACGGAAGCTGATTTTTGGATATGTTTATATTATAAGAAGTTCCTTACTTTGCCTTAAAGTTTCATGAAGTTTCGAGATTGATAATTATGTAAACGAGTTTATTTTGACACTTACCGCGTGAAATGGAAAAGCAAAGCAGATTGTTTACTTCCTTACTTTCTGAAGTGGTTCATGCAACGAAAACTTTCAAGCCATTTTATTTATTTGGTAAATATGTACTTGCCACTGTTCACGTAATAAAATAGGCATATGCATGGATTTACTCAGCACTTTCTTTCTTTTATAAATTATTTTGGAATTATGTTAATATTATGTTAATGTCCAAAAGTAGTTTTCTCATGAGAATCTCATTAGTATTTTTTGTTAATAGTAGTAAACTGCATGTTATAATAAAATAAATAAATAATTCTTAATTTAATTTTTCCGTCTTCCGCAAAGCATAGTTAATTAAATTATTATTTAAATATATTACCAAGTCTAAAGCGAAGGTACAATTGTTTTAGTGACTTTCGGTCCATATGTGTCGGGACATTACAGATCAGATGGGTATTACTCCTGCAAGAATTTGATGCTGAGATAAGAGACAACAAGGAAAGTGAAAACGTAGTAGCTAACCATTTATCCCGACTTGAACATGGAGAGCAGAAAGAATCTGTGGATATAAATGAGATCTTTCCAAATGAATATATTTTTAATGTGGATGATGTAACATGTTATGCAGATATTGTGAATTATTCGGCCAAATCCACCATTCCACCAGATTATTCAATCATCAAAAGAATAAATTCTTTTTTTAATTTGAAGTATTATTTTTGGGTAGTCCTATTCTCCACATACAAGGTCCGGATCAAATTATTAGGTGGTATGTTCCTAAATAAGAGGTTCATCAGATACTCAAGTAGTGTCATTCATCTGACTATACTAGACACTTTTGTGCTTCAAAGACAGCTGCAAAAATTCTGTAGTCTAGTTTTTATTGATGTTTAATTTTTTGGGATGCTTATGAGTTTGTGAGGAGGTGTGATAGATGAAAACGCACGAGAAATACCTCGAGAAGAAACGAGATGCATCTGAATAGCATTCTTGAGATGGAGCCTTTTGATACGTATGGTATTGACTTTATGGGGCCATGTCTTCCGTCATTCTTGAATCAGTATATCCTAGTTGCAGTCGACTATGTCTCCAAATGGGTGAAAGGAGCGGTATTACCAACCAACGCTGCTAGGTGGTGATTGTGTTCTTAAAAAAGTATATTTTTATTCGGTATGGTACACCCCGCAATTATTAGTGATGTGGGTAAACACTTCTACAATCGTCAATTTGAGTCCTTGTTGGCTAAATATGGTGTTCAACATCGTATAGCTATCCCATGTCACCCTCAAAGCAGTGAGCAAGTTGAAATCTCCCATCGAAAGTTGAAGTTGGTCCTTGTGGTGACTGTTAGTTGTTCAAGAAAAGATTAGTCTAAGAAACTTGACGATGCCTTGTAAGCTGCACACAACAGTTTTCAAAACCCCTATAGAAATGTCTGTTTATCATCTGATTTTTGGAAAAGCGTGTCATCTACCCGTTGAGTTGGAGTATTGGGCTTATTTGGCCGTCAAAACGTTGAATTTTGATTTGAAGGCAATGGGTGAAAATAAACTACTTCAATTGAATAAAACTAATGAGTTTTTGTTCGAAGCCATGAGAATGCAACGCAATACAAGGAGCGAACCAAAAAGTGGCATGATTTGCTTATTCATAGAAGGAAGTTTGAGGTTGGGCAACAAGTCTTACTATACAATTCAAGACTCGAACGTTTTCTGGGCAATTTAATGTCAGGTGGTCGGGACCATACACAATTACTCAAGTTTTCTATATGGGGCTGTTGAGAGCACTCATGAAAGTAAATGAACATTCAAAGTTAATGGAAAGCAGTTAAAGCCATATTGGAATGGTGAAGTCTTAAAAGAAAAGTCTATCATTCATCTTGCAACATCGGAGTGAATTACCCAAAAGTCGAGCTCTAGACTATAAATCGAATGCTTAATGGGAGGTAACCCATTTTTCTATTTCTTTTCGCTTATTTCGATGAATTATTGCATTATAAGTAGTTTTAAAGACTGCATATATTTAGGAACTCGTGCATTTAAACAGTTTTAACACATTTTATGTAGTATTTTAAGACTTACATTAGTAATTTAGGCATGTTTAGTTATTGAGTTCATTTTACTTATACTTATGCATTCTTAAGGTTGCACCTAGATTTCAATATCCAAACCAATTTGAAAGACTTATGGTCTATTCTCTTCGCCATTTTCAAGTCATTTTCAGTTTTCGAAAACACTGAAAACACATTTACTTACCTATTTTCAGAAACAAAGTTCCAAAAAATGAGTTTAAAATTTACAAAGAAAACGGAAAATATCAAAAAAAGTCGTTTTGGCTATTTTCAGTTAAAACCAAGCCAAAACTTCATTTTTTTATTTTTGAAAACAATTTTTCAAATTGAAAAAAAGAATGCATTCTCAACAATCTCAAAATGGACACTCAAAACACAGAACCCAAAATGAATTCAAAAGTCAGAACTAAAAACTGAAACACGAATAGCACACTCCCTTACCTTTTCCTAGTTATAGAATTTTTGTATGAATACACGCTCTGTTGGTAGCCATTATTGACCTATTACTTATGTTGGGACATATTTTAATTTTGTGGACTTGTTGATGTTGTTGACCTAGGTTTGAATAAAATTCCCAAATCTTTTATATATAGAAACCAAAACTGCTATAAAGCAGTTTAGGGGTGGGAAGGTTAGAGAATGTGTTCATAGAAGTTTGATAGTTTAGAGTTCTTCGATTAGATCTTTCGTTGAAGGAGTTTGAGTTAAGGAATTTAAAACTGGCACTGACCAATGTTAAAATTTGAATCCCATATCAAAAGAAAATGTAATGCTTCTTATACTTCTCTTTGTAGCCTTTATGACTCGCGTGATTAAGTTTGTTTGGGCATTTAAAATCTAGTGCCCTATGGTCATCTGACTTAGAAATCAACGGCCTAAAACTCGTTAATGGTTCATTTAGAATGCTTAATACAGATGAGTCTTTTACATAAGATGTTTAAAAAAAAAAAAAGAGCAACAATAAAAATATATTCACGAAGAAAGAAAGAAAAAGGGATTTAGATTAACAAAAGTAAGAGGTGCTCAGTAGGGACTTCGAGATTTGAACTCTAGAGACTGATGGTGTGTTTTTTAGAATACTTACCATTTTCCTTCTAGGTTTACAAGTATCAAATTTTGATTACTTTGTGAGGAAAATGGGTTACAATGATTCTTAGGAACCTACATGTGTCGGAAATACCTCCAATTTGGAGAGAAAAGCATAAGAAGTGATCTTACACGAGAGCTGTAAGGAAAAATTGACTACAAAAGGATTGCGATTATGAGTAAATCAACACTTAATTGGTCGTGTTCTGGTGTGGTTGTGAGTTCAATGTTCGATAATCGAGCACACACACACAACACTAAGTCGAGCATCGGATAAGTAAAAAAAATTATTTTTGATGTTATTTGGATCTGTCTAAGGTGTTACATAATTTGAACCTGAGGCATATGATGGGCAGTTCAACATGGAGTTTTTTATGTCTGATTTGCTTGGGGGTAGTAATATGTTTTATACATAAGTTTTGTTTTATTTTGTTCGAAGACGAACACATGTTTTAGTTCAGAGGTGTTTGATAAGTGCATTTTGTGCACTTATCCGAGCCATACTACTAAATTTTTATGTTGTCAAATTATTAATCTCTACTTAACTTGGGTTAATTTTCATTTGTTTTTAGTTTTGGACTCGTTTGAAGCAATTGGAAAAGGAAGAAGGATAAATTGGCCATTGGATGAAAAGTTTGCCGATAAATTCTGCACTTTGAAAATTGAAGGACTTGAACTAAATAAAAGAAAACATGGGTTGCACAATTAAATGGACTGAGGGACTAAATTGCATTAATTATGAAGAAAGAGGCCTTGAAGACAAGCATCACATTATATGGGCCTTTGAACATGGTAATTGAATGGGAATCAAATTCAAATTAAACTAGAATTCAAGAAAGACGGTGACAATTATAATTGCAACCCTTTATATCAAATTGGGCTTAAAAACCAATTGAAAAGGGGATAAAAGTCCAATTGCAAGGGAGTTCTTTTGTGGAAATTACACTAGAGCAGGTATTTGAAAACACACTTAAAAAATCAGATATAAAGTATATTTAATAAAAAATTAATGGTAATTTAATATTTAATATTAATAAATATATTATAAATTAATATATATATCCACTGTCCACATCCCCAACCCAATTAATCTCTCAAATAATTCATTTCTATACCTATTCTATCTCTTTCTATCTTCTCACTTTATCCCCCCTCTCTACCCAGCGGACGGAACGGTCGCCGTCGTGCCCAATTTCTTCTCCAATGACTTGTGTTGCTGCTCGGTGAAGCTGCTACGGCCTTGTTATGGCTTGCGAGTTTTTTCTTTATTACGGCTTGCGAGTTTCTTCTTATCCGTAACCTTAATCGTGAAGAGAGCCATCGGGGAGGGTTTAGGTTGCTCTTCTGAGGACGGTGACTTAAGGTTGGCTAAGTAGATGGATCCGATATAGCCAGAGCCAAGGCGATGGAGAAAGCGAAGAGCGAAGAGGGATACGCAGTGGAAGCGACGGATGGAGTCACATCATGGGTCACCGGATGGAGTGATGGAGGAGAAAGGTTTGACAACGGTAGAGGGAGGGTAGAAGTGGTGGGTGGAGGAGGAGGAGGTCCAAGTGGTGGTTTTAGAGTAGAACAGGTGGAACAGCGGATGTCGAAGTTGAAGCTCATGCCTTGTATATGTCATCCATCCCTGGTTCCATGGGTTTTTGTTCCAGGGCTTACGGCTAAACCTTACAATGGCTTCAACCTACAGTTTTTGAGAGGAGATTTTGACTTATGGCGAACTCTATGGTTGATTTGTGACCCTATATTGGTAGTGGATTGGGATTGAAGGTGGAGGTGAAGTGTTTGGTGCATGTGAACAATTTGATATTTGTGACCAACTAAATTGTAACCTAAAAATTCAATTATTTGTAACCAACTAATTTGAAAATATGTTAACATTAAATAAGTTGTGATCTATAAAATTGTAATTTATGATCGATATATAAATTTTGTGATCTATAATATTTTTAATTTGTGATCAATTAATTTGATAATATGCGATTAATAAATAATTTGTGATTCATAAGTATGTAATTGTAACCATTAATTATATAATCGTGATTTTAATATATTTAATTAATAAAATATATTTAATTATTTAGTTATCACTTTGTGATTTGAAAATTTAAACTTATTGTCTAAGTTTTGAATTGGCCTATACCTGAGATACAATTTTTTCCCAATTCTTTTTTCTTTGGAGTCCCAATTGGACAAGAGGTTCACGGATGTGAGGGAGTTTTAATTGGACAAAACGTCGGCTACTTTTTGGGGGCAATTAAAAAGAAGATTATGGCCCTGTTCGGTACTGATTAAAAGTCAATTAAAATTAAAAATATGGTCGTTGTGGATTCTCCTCATCTCATAAAAGTCAACAATAACGGCTAATTTTTTAATTTTAATTTGATTTTAATCTCTCCCGAACACGCCCTATGTATGTATACACAGTAGAGACAGAATGGAGAAATGCAGCTAGAACAGTTAAAAAGGCATCCAAGAAGAAAATTATATACACGCAGAAGCCGACAGAGACACACACAAAGGAAAAGGACGGACGACAAAAGGCAAAACTTCAAGAATAAAATTCTAGATTTTTATAATTAATCACACCCCATCAATTTCTTGGTGATATTGTTTAAATTTTATTTGTTTAATTTCGACATTAGGCTAAATATTTTTAGTGTTAGGATTACGATAACACTTATATCATGAATCTTTAATTATTGAATTTTATTTAATTTTGACTTTCAAAACAGGGACGGACCTATCAATAAGATTTAGCCCGGGCGGACATTGAAACGTCTGCCCAATGTTGACAATTAGTAATCGTAAGATTGAGATCAATAAAAGGGAAAATATAACAATAGAAATGGTCTGAAATGCAGCTTAAGGTTGAAATATTGCCCTAATCCCAAATAACCAGAACAGAGCTTCACTTCACCAGTAAGGCAGTAACAAGTTTGGCTAAATCCAAACATGGGACAAAAAAGTTGAATAATAGAGAAACTTCATTATTACTTAAAAAAATAACTCCGGCCAAAAATCATACACTTAAGACCCTAATCCACATAGAAATCGAAGATTACAGCCACAATCTAAAGCAAATTAATTTTCAGAAACAGATAATCAAGAAGAAGTAGGCATTGGAAATAATATACCCACTCACTTTTCGTTTTCTCTGTCTCCTCTTTCCGTCTCTTCCCTTTTACTTACACAATAACAAGCTCTTTATATCTGTATTTTCTCGAGAAGCTATCTGGCATGGCCACACCAGGACAGGAGTCAGGAGACGGAGTGAACTGAATGAGTGTGCTGTCGGTCGCTGGAGTCGGAGAGAACTGACGGACGGTTATAGCCGACGACGGGTTGAGGTCTGCTGCCGGAGATGGGGACGGGCTCGAGAGGTTGGAGGAGATTAGAGAATGAGGAATTTAGGGATTGATTTCAAATTGGGTTGGCACTTGGGCTGCCTATATATATATTTAAGGATTGGGCCCAGACAAATGGCCCAATCTAATTAAAAAAAAGATGAATTAAATGGGCCACATTGGCCCAATTGAAAAAAAAAGAAGGTGATTGATGGACTAGGCCAACTTTGGCCCACTTGCAAAACAAAAAAAAAAAAAAAAAGAAATGGGCGAAGAAGACGAACCAGACCAAGCACCGAGAAACGGCGAATTGAACTCCCAAATCCGACGGTTCGGCGGAACCCAGCACGCGCGACTACACCCTGGCCAGGTGCTGGGTCCGTCCCTGTTTCAAAGCACGTTTTTAATTATTGAATGATTGACATGGATTTATATTTCTCTACAATTATATGCGCAATAATTGTATGAGTTTTGTGGCTATTTTTACCTTCGAATGATTGAAAATAAGTTAGACATAGTCTCAATTATCATAAAGTACGATAGGGGATATAAATATACTGTTATGCTTTATGTGATCTTTATGTATTCATAAATCCTAAATGCATTCTTGTATGTTGGCATCCGTCATAAAAATATGGTCGGGTCACATGTAAAGATATGTTTAATCCTACTCGAGATAGAATATTAAACAATTTAGGAATATTGATCTTAACAATTAAATCGTATTGTCAAATTGTAAGATTAGGGTTAACGGGAATTGATACAAGGGAATTCGGGGTCATATTGCACTTTTCATCATCATATTATATAAAACATTCATTTAATTATAACCTTGCATTGAATAATTTAGGTCTTGCACTCATAAATATAATTTAGGTGGTCATATTTTAGTTTTAGAAGAATCATAATTTTTAATAGTTTTGGTTAAGGTTAACTAATTCGAATTTGAACTAATACAATATCCGTGAGAATGATACTTAGACTCAAAAATCCATTTTACTACTTGTTAACGAACAGTATAGTTATGGTATTTCAAACGAAACAATATTTTCATAACACATAGCATTATTACTATCAAAATAACATAAATAGTTCTTGACTATGCTTTCTCCTCAAAATTTGCATTAAGATAGAGTAAAATGATTTATTTTTTCCCATTATATTTTTTAATAAGCAAAAAATAAATACAATGAAATATTTGATCCTCATTTTAGAGTACGTTAACAATATTTTTGGACTTAAAACATGATTAAGGAACAAGCCCAACTTACCATATTTCACTACAACAAAACTGATCTTTTGCAACATCAAAAAGATAACATTTGTTAATTGAGTGTTGTTAAATAGGTCTATCGCAACATTTTTATAAGTGAATATTGTGATGGATTAATATAATTGACATTTGACAACATTTTTTAAATAAATGCTGCTAATGTAGCATTTTGCAACGTTTTCTGTATGTTGCGAAAATTTTCATTTTTTACAACTTTTTTGAATGTTGTTAAAATTTGGTTCTATAGCAACGTTCAGTGGTTGTTGTTAAAACTCTTAATATATATCATTTTGCAACGTTCATTGATTGTTGTGAAAATTTTTACTTTTTGCAACTTTTTTTATTATTGCGAAAAATTTCATTTTTTGCAACGTTTTTTGAACATAGCGAAATGATATTTGAGCACCCTATTTCTCTTTCTTCTCTACAACAAATGAAAGGCAAAAAAAAAAACCCTTGAACTTCAAGTCTGCAATCTCTTCCTTTTCGTTCCCGAAAAACACCTTCACCATCATCGTCTTTATGAAGATGGAACATAAGAGAGAATAAAATAACAAATTAAAAAGTAAACCCTTATCTATCTCGCAAACACAAACATGCACATGTATTGCACACACTTAGAGCCAGAGCCAGCCAGGCTAGGGTTCCTATTGGATTTTCGAAATTTTTAATTTGTTCAAGTATTACAATACAAGATCGATGGCGGAGGAGGAGGTGGTAGTGGAGAGAAATGGTGGCCGAGATGATCGGAGCAAAACAAGCGATTACACGTCGGAGGATGAAGGGATGGAGGACAGGTGCGAAGGCTACTACGATTTACGAATAGGCGAAACATTCAAACACGATAGATATGTTGTTCAGAGCAAGCTAGGCTGTGGCCATTTCTCAACTGTCTGGCTCACCTAGGACACCCAAAAATCTGTACATTTCTCGTCGTCTACCTCTTTTCTCGTAATTTTTACTATTCTTGTGCATTCTCTGCTATTTTATGGTTTTTCTGGTGAACTTATGTTATTATTTTGACATGTTATAGACACATATGAATAGGCGAAGTGAAAGAAAGAGAGCCGAAAGTGCATATATGCATTGTTTAATCACATTTAAGTCTTGAACCTAATTGTTGTTTGACTTATTGTGATTTTCTTTTACATTAAATATTTGGGTGATAGAGTGATAGAGTTATGTTGCACTAAAAGTTCAAAAGAGTGCACAACACTACACAAAAGTTCAAAAGACGGGGAACTTACATCTTACATGGTATCATTTGGCAATGTCTATGGTCAAATTTCAGTTTATGTACCCAAAACATGTAGTCTATGTACACTATCTCGTAATATAAGCATTCATTGTCTTGTGATTGATAAAGTGAACATCGCAAACACCACTACCCCTTCCCCACTCCCAAATCTGTTTGTTAGACAGTTTGTTATCAACTACAGGCATCTATGTAATCCATTCGTGACTCTCTTGTAGAGGAGTTCATTAAAATGACCGTAAAAGTGAGATGTTACTTATTCTTCCCATTTCCCTGGCATATTTCGTGGCAGGGTTTTATTGGTTTATCATGCATTATTTATCTAAGAGTTGATTATATATGGTGAAGTGTGAGAAGTTATGAGTAGAATCTGCTATGCTACCTTGCACAAGGGCGGAGCTAGAAGCTCTAAGACGGGAGACATTCAGCAACATTGGGGTTGAGGATGAACAAGAGGCATTGTTAAATTTTTTTTTTCTATTTATCTTTGCATATGGCGAAACTTCCTAAATATACTGCAGATTTAGGTAATGTTATAACAATTTTCCACAAGATTAATTATCGGTATGATTGTATTCCATTTCTAGAGGGGTATTCTTTTGGCTCAATGTACATACTGGGTTTACTGTCAGGCTGTTTTTTGATATGTTGTGATATATTGACACATTTTGCTTAGCGTCACTGAAACTAGAATGAGTATCTCTTGGTAGAAAAGATTATGAATATTGACGGCTGATCGACCCTTTAAATAAATATGCTTCCTTTGTCTAATTGTTGTCTGAGTTGTTATTCCAGCATGGAAGTAATTTCAAGGACATCACTTAGCCATCATTCCTTTTAAAGCTCACAAGCCGCTCATATTTATTTGCATATCAAGAAATTATTGGGAACAAATATATGTAATTGGTCTGTTGAGTTTGTCCTGTATTATGCATAAATTTTATAATTCTCAATTCATTTTCATGCTTAAAGTTCAGTCTTTTAGTATCAGTACTTTATAGAATGTAAAATAGAATATTCAATGGCTTTATTTAGACGTTCTTTAGGCTGAAAAAGGGACTAAGTTGGTGGAATCGAAGGGTAGTTGGTGACGTATTCCAGAGAGTTAGAGACGCTGAGGAAAGGGTTGACAAGACAGAGATAGATATGGAGGTTGATCCTACACTAGAGCACCGTGAATCACTTCATCATGAACATGCTGATTTGAACCGGACCGTAGATATTGACGGTTTTTGGAAGCAAAAGGCCAGCTCTCGTTGGGTATGTGAGGGTGATAATAGCACATTTGTTACGTTTTTTTATTCATTAATACTTGTATTTCTATGATTAATTGACACCTAAATGTTATAAGTACACTTACATTTTTAATTTACGTTGCAAATAGATGAAAATGATGGGAATTAGAAGAAAAGGGGCGAGAAAGGACCAAAATGGAAGAAAGTGAAAGTTCAGGGACTAAAGAGCAAATACTATAA
>CAIGRK010364974.1:0-26837 GCA_903798315.1 Fraxinus greggii | reverse complement strand
TATAATTGCAAATTCACTATTACATCTGGAGCAAGAAAAATTAAGAGCCTCTATGGAGGAGATTTTCAAAATCGATTTTTTGACCCTTTTTGGTCAATTGGGGCCCACATGTGAGAGATTTGGTCAAGAAAAGCGGCTGAAAATTGTTGCAAATGGTGGCCAGTGGAAGGAAAATGGTTGTCCAACAGTAGGAATTTTACTATTAAGTATTTCCAGACAGGCGTTAAGAGAAGACGATTGAAAAATGGAGATTTTCTCTCGCACTCATTCTTTTTGTTGTGTTTCAAGAACTGGCTTTAGCCATAAAAGGGTGAGCATTGTGTCGTCGTTATTTGGTGAAAATTTTCTATCGTGTTGATTCACTTAAAGTTAGATATGACTTGTTTATTTCTTAATATGGATAAAAGTCCATTCCTTTTACGTATACTAGTTACAACCAAGTATCAAATTTGAAAGATTTGACGTTACTACAATCGGTACCGATATCCGTATGATTTCCTAACCTTAGAACAACTTCAAGGAGTTTAAGGTTTTCTACCCAATATGTATCCTCCCCGAAAACCCTTTAAATAAATATGATGGTGGCCTAATAAACGTGTGTATTACTCTTGAATAAAAAAAAACGATAATGAAGTATGTTACGATTAGACTCCATACAGTCCAACAAAACAATAACATCATCCGTCCAAACACGATTGGTCGACTGACCTTCATAATCATAAACCTTTTACAAACTGTAAGATGTAATATTGATATTTAAATGCTACACTGCCTTTTCTTCTTAGATAAGTAAGGCCAGGGAACATATCTGAAAAGAATCCTATAAAATGGGAATCTAGAAAATCAGATATTTTTCTTATCCCTTCTACTTTAAGCCTCCACTTGCCATTATGCTCTTTATATCAAATGAATTGCCTTACATTTTTCCGTAACTTCTCTACAGCTTTAACTTGCAGAAAAAAATGGAATCCGATAAAGAAAGTCTCCCGAAGATTGGCCGCGAAGAATTTGCATTACTGGAAGAGTGCTTCGGGAAAAAGAAGAGATCACATCGCACACCACTAAAACCTAATCATGGTCTAGCAAGATCATCATCATATGAACATGCACAGAAAAATGTAGATTGTGTTTACCGGTATCAACTACAGGAAGCTTCTGTTTATCAATCCATACCACCTTCTGGAAGTACTAAAGAGATAGAAAGTGCTACTTTTAAAGCCCCCACAGTTTCATCATGATGGAATGTTGATTGATTGTGTATGGATCAATATTCTTACTTGTTTACTAGACTCTCCTTGCAAAGTATGTATATCTAGTAGAGTTGAATATATGTACATTTGAAGAGTCATAGTTCTCGGCTCCGTCAAGAGGTGTAGCACATCCCCTTCATGTACGGATCAAAATCTATGACTTTCATTGAGCACCTCATCATGTCACTTTTCGGTTGCTTTGATTATGTTTCTGTAAAGTTTGAAAAAATTTATAATCTTTTTATTCAATAATGATCTGTACATAATTTACTTGTATATATAGCTCTTTAGCCTTTCAATTAACTCCTATAAATCTGCTACTAATTGATAGTATATTACAAAGACAGAAAGTAATATATTACAATATATTTGTTCCCTAATTTATAATATTGACAAGAATCATGGTGATGATCTTTGACATTCTCAACACTCCCCCCTCAAGTTGGCGAGTAAATATTATGAACTCCCAACTTGACCAACAAAAAATGAAATCTTTCCTTCCTGAGAGCTTTAGTGAATATATTAGCAAGTTGTGATATGGATGGAACAAACTTTGTCACGACATTTCCTTCCATAATTTTATCTCAAACAAAATGACAATCAATTTCGATGTGTCTTGTTTGTTCATGAAATACCGGATTTGCTGCAATATGAAGAGTAGCTTGATTGTCACAGAACAAAGTAGTTGGCCCTTGAATTCGAATTTGTAGGTCTCCAAAAAGGTTTTGCAGCCATGTAAGTTCACAACATGCTGCTGACATGGATCTATACTCGGCTTCGGCAGAACATAAGGATACAATTTTCTGAAGTTTGCTTTTCCATGAAATAAGATAATTTCCAAGGAAAACACAGTAACCAATTGTTGAACGTCGAGTAGTTGGACATCCTGCCCAATCAGAGTCACAATATGCTTTCAATTTCAATGTATTTTGGGAAGAGAACATCATGCCTTGTCCCGGTATACCTTTTAGATACTTCAAGATCCTTTAAGGCAGCTTCATAATGGGGCTTTCGAGGTGACTGCGTGAATCTGCTCAATAAATGGACAGAATATGTAATGTCTGGCCGTGTAATAGTGAGGTATATCAGTCGACCAATCAATCCTCTATACTTGGCCGGATCATTCATTGGATCACCATCATCAGGAAGCAATTTAAAATTTTGTTCGATAGGAAAGCTTGTAGGTCACGATCCCAAAAAAAACCAACATCATTCAGAATATCCAACAGATATTTTCTTTGTGAAATGAAAATACCTTATTTTGAGCATGCTACCTCGATTCCCAAAAAATATTTTAAATCACCAAGGTCTTTGATACGAAACTTGGTATTTAAATACTTTTTGAGTTCATTAATTGCTGTCTAATGATTCCCTGTTATTAGTATGTCGTCAACATAAATGAGCAGTACACTTACCGATTCTCCCTTTCTCATAGTAAAAAGTGAGCAATTTGGTTTGGATTGAACATAATTGATAGATTGGATGGCTTGTGAGAATTTAAAGAACCATTGACGAGAAGCTTGTTTCAACCCATAAAGTGATTTGTTAAGGCGACACACTAAATTCTCCCCCTGTCGCCGAAGACCAGGTGGTGGGAGCATATGGATTTCCTCCATGAGATCACCATAAAGGAAAGCATTATGAACATCAAGTTGATGAAAGGACCACGAGTGAGCGGTAGCGAGAGTAAGTAAACAGCGAAAAGTGAAGTTTAGCAATTGGAGAAAAAGTGTCATGATAGTCAATACCTTCCAATTGAGTATAGCCTTTAGCAACCAAACGAGCTTCGTAACGCTCAATACTCCCATCGGATTTTCGTTTAATTTTGTAGACCCGCCTACATCCAATTAGTACCTTGCCAGCTGGCAAAGGAGAGAGTGTCCATGTGTCATTTGTCTCGAGAGCCTGATTTCCTCATCCATGGCCAGGCGCCATTCAGGAGATTTTGAGGCCTATGCATAACTATCAGGTTCTAAAGCAAAAGACAATTGTACAATAAAGGTCCTTGATATGACGAGTAATCGGAAAGAGGATACCTTGTATTAGGACCCGAGATCGAGGAACTCGTGGGGGACGACTAAATGGTAGGACAAACATAATCACGGAGCTTAGTTGGTGGTACTCGAATGTGATCGAAATGTCGTAAAGGTGTTGGAGAAGCAATAGGTTCATCGGGCACAATGGTTTCATTATGTTGTTCTAGATTGGCAGTACTATCTGGAATGGTTAATTCCGGTTCAGTGCTATCAAGAATGGTTAGCTTAGGTTCATTTGTTTGTATGTGAGGGTTGGGTTATCTTTGTATGGGCATTGGCTCAATATCTATTTGAGTGACGGGTGTCGGGCTAACATCGGTGTTGTTTATATCATCAGGACTAGACTATTCCTTTTGGAAAGGAAAAATATTTTCATGAAATGTGACATCTTGACTTGTAAAAATGTTCTTTGAATTAAGGACATATAACTTATATGCCTTTTGCCCAAAAGGGTACCCAATAAAAACACATTTCTTTACCCGAACATCAAATTTGTGTCGTAGGTGAAGATTAGTGGCATGGACTAAGCAACCAAAAGTATGTAGATGTGTATATGAAGGACCGTGACCAAATAATTTCTCATAAGGTGCGATGCCCGATAGGAGTGGAGTGGGAATGCGGTTAATGATATAGACAGATGTGAGTACACATTCATCCCAAAAATTCAATGGCATATGAGATTGAAAATGCAAAGCTCGTGTAGTTTGAATGATGTGTCTATGTTTACGTTCTTCTATCCCATTTTGTTGAGGGATAGAGATGCGGGAACATTGAAAAATTATTCCATGATCACTAAAGAAAGTATGCATAGAAACAAATTCACTCACATTATTGGTTTTAATTATTTTAACTTTCTGGTGAAATTGTGTTTCGGCATAAGCAATAAAGGATTTGAGCAATGTTTGTGTGTTAGATTTATGGTGCATGAGTTAGACCCAAGTGCAGCGTGTAAAATCATCAACAATAGTAAGGAAATGGCGAGCACCAGAACGGGATGGTATTCTGTGGGGTTCCAAATATCACAATGTATAAGTTCAAAAGCATGCTTAGTATTAATACGACACAATCCAAAAGACAATTGAGTTTGTTTTGCTAAAGGGCAAATGTCACAAGGTTCATTTGAAGACTAAGAAAATTCAGGAAAATTCTTAGCTAACAATTGCAAGCGCAAAGGTGAAGGGTGGCCAAGTCGGCTATGCCATGTTATGGATAAGGCCTTTGGAGATGAAGTAGTTGTATGTGGCACGTGTCGCTTGGAATCCACCAAATAATAAAGTCCATTACGTTGTCGCCCCCAACCAATCATCGTCCTCGTCTCCAGGTCGTGTAAAATACAAAAATCAGGATAAAATGTTACTAAACATCCCAATGATCGAGTAATTTGATTGACGGAAATTAAATTGATCAAAAAGAATGTTATCCCAAGAACATTGTAAAGAGATAATTTGAAGCCAAAATTGTAAGTCCCAACAGAATTGATAGGGACTCGAGTCCCATTAGGTAACGCGACTGGTGGTAGAGATGGATTTGTAGTAGCATTAGTTAATGGAAGACTAGATACATGGTCAGTAGCACCACTATCTATAACCCATTGAAGTAAGGGAAATCCACCTGCAGTAGTGGCCTTAGAATCAAGGCCCAATTTTTGGCTCATCATTGACAAAAGTTGCTGAAACTGGTCTGCAGTAAGGATGGGCGAAGAAGAGTTTGCAGTCATGTTGTTGACTGATGATATCCTGCTCCCTTCCTTTTCATGTCCATTGGGAGCGCTGGAACCACCAGAAGCAGTAGGGAATTTTCCATGAAGGCGGTGTCCCGACGGATAGCCATTAAGCTTCTAGCATGTATCAATGGTGTGATAGTCATTATCACAATATGAGCAATGTGGTAGTTGCTTCTCAGCCGATCGATTTTTTCCCCGACTGTTGTTGTTCTCACGACCTGTTCGAACAACCATGGCTGTGGGTTTGATGATGTTAGCCCAAGAAGCCATGTCCTTCTGTTTCTCTTCTTGTGTCAACATGGAATAAACAGATCGAATAGAAGGCAATGGTTGAATCGACAATATTTGTCCACGAATAGCAGAATAAGAATCATCTAATCCCGTTATAATCTACAACACCTTGTTTCTCTCAGTTTGTTCACGGTTGGACTCCATAGCACCGCAAGAACACGGTATGATAGTTTGGTAAGAATCCATCTCATCCCACAAACTCTTAAGTTTTGTAAAGTACGCATTGATGGGCTATTGGTTTTGTGTAAGGCGTGCAAGATCACATTGAATTTTAAAGAGGCGAGACACGTTTTGTTGGGAAAAACGTTCTCGGAGATCATCCCAAACATCTTTGGCGAGATCCCAGAGAGCGTATTGAGGATCCACGTAAGAATCATGTCATTGCACCGCTGCCAAAGAGCAGATTCTTTGGGCTTCTTATCTGCGGGTGGCTGTTTAATGCTACCATCAACAAACCCAAATTTGTTCGCACTGAGTGCAATTGACATGGAACGATGCCAAGTGCCATAATTTTCACCTGTAAGTTTAGTGGAAACAAGCATCATCCCCGGGTGATCAGAATGATGAATGAAGAAAGGGCTAGCAGAGTCATTAGCCAGGTTTTGTTCAGAATTTTCTCCAATGACTAGCTCTGATACCATGTAAAATTTGGAAGAATGAATAATCTTTTATTCAATAATGATCTGTATATAATTTACATGTATATATAGCTCTTTAGCCTTTCAATTAAGTCCTATAAATCTGCTACTAATTGATGGTATATTACTAAGACAGAAAGTAATATATTACAATATATTTGTTACCTAATTTATAATATTGACAAGAATCATGGTGAGGATCTTTGACTTTCTCAACTGTTTCCTTGGCATCAAGTTCCCATTTTTGTGGTCTACTCAATAAATTCTTGATACCTCATTATAATTTTGAGGATTAAAATTTAGGAAATGTCAAATTCCCCTCTAGACAATTTTTGAAATATCAATTCAAATTTTGACACCTCAAAGTTGTAGTGATGCATCAATATTTTGTTGAGAAATATTATATATAGTTCAAGAGATTTGTCCTCCAAGTAACATTGGTTGAACCTAAGACCGTCAAATGGATGAAAACAATCTACTAGGAATTTGATTAATATAGTAAGAAGTTAGAGATTTAACTGCACAATTTCAAATTGGATTCGTTTGTCATTTTCTTGTAAATTTTATAAATTAATTCAGATAAATAATATTCACGTGAGAGAAGGAGCAAACTATATGCTATGAAGCATCTCTCTACGAGTAATATACCTTTAAACTTTAAGAATTATTCTAATGTATATCGGAGTTCACATTTTGGTGTACATAATGTTTAAGTGAAGGGACGAACGTAGACAATTTGAGTTAGGAGGGCAAAATCAAACTTGTAAAAAAATTGTGAGGAATTTTACATTAAAAAAAATTCATATCCTATGTAAATTTACACTCGAAAATTTACATGGGGTATGCCTTTTTCGGATGTAACGTTTGAATTTTTTTTTTTATTATGTCCCATGTAAAATTTTCTAATAAAATGATTTAAATTATATTGAGAAATTTGTATCGCAAAAATAATAATAATTGAATTTTTTTAAAGAAAAATGAGTTAGATGCTTTTTTAAGACGTACGTTTGACGCATCTTTAACTATTTTTGATATCTGTTTGAATCATTCAATATGCCTATAATGTAGTTCTCAAAACAAACTTCAAGAGAACATAGACAATTTGCGGATTCGGCTAGCATATGGTCGTAGGAAAATTTTTAAAGTTAACATATTATTGAAATTCTCGAAATATTAGTTCGGAACAATTTACTTTGACAAGTCGTAACATTTGCTACTGTTGATCATTTAGTGCGCCATTAACAACGTAGAAAACTAGATCACAAGCACTTCAAAATGATATTAAAAATGCAATATTTCAACTTCATTTTGCATTTCATAATGACTTTGAAAATTGAAACAAAAACATAGAAAAAAAATGGCCCCAAAGTTGGGGGTCACGTGATCCCATGCCATCCTTGTGTCTCCTCATACCTAAGTGGCGTTTTATTATTGGCCTGATGTAGATATAACAAAACCCAAACTTTAATATATTAAAAGTCCAATGAGATGTAAATCATTTTGTAGATGATTTTAATCGACCATTTTAGCAATACCATTTTTATAAATCTATTGAAATGTTTAATGAACTCTTCAATTCCACAGAAAAAAATTCAACAGTTAAGGATCAATTTCCCATTCAACATATTTAATCGCGATAATGATGCATTGTACCAAGACTTAGAACTTAAGTTAGTCAACTCAATGAATCTTAAACTTTAGGACTCCCAACACTAGTGACTATTTCCCCCCTTAGGCCACTTGGAGGGAACCTTAGCTATATGGAAAAGGTAGGCCCTTAATCTATTCCTTTGTTTGTAAGGAATAGTGGGTCGAGAACTCTTTTCTTTTTTGAGTCACAAATCTCGTACATACAAGGAATTAAGAATTACATTTAATAAAAAATAGAAAAAGTAAAGCTCTTAGTAACCTTATCACTCAAACAAAATACTCATTGATTCATTTGCTTTAATTCAGAGTATCTAGCTGCAAGGGAAAGGTCTTCAAAAGAGGCCTTTCCCCATCGAATCCGCTCAAGCTTCCAACTCGGGCTAAAGCTCATGGATTGGATGGCTGGCCTGTGGCCTAGAGGCCCTTTCTTAGATGTATACAATGTGTTAACGTATTATGTATCGTGTCTTTATTGCACACATACAATCTTCTATTAATGTTTGATGATTCTATAAGCTAATAAATATGTTTTATAATGTACAAATTTCGTTTAGAGGACTTTACCGATCTAACTAGAGAATAGTCGGTTGAATTAATGACACATTGACCCAACAATCCATGCCTTTGGTCAGATCAAATAATCCATCTAGTTTGACGATGCTAAGAACCAGTCTATGTAACATTCAGTCCGATATAGTAAGTCGAGACTAGAGAAAAAGGTAAGTTTGAACCATTGACCAATTTGTGCCTTAAATGATATAATTGGAAAGACGAAGGACCGAATAAAAATATATTTAACCCTTCGAGCCCATCAAATTGAGCGCTGTTTGAGCAACGTTAAACTTATCATTCTCATTCTTCTATTTATTTTCAACCATATATTTTTTAATAAAATAATATTTTTCATCTCATTAATAATATTTCATTTTTTTCAAGCACACATTCTCCATATACATTCTCGTAAAATAACCACCCCGACACTCTAATTGACCATTTCAGTCATACGCACGGACACTGCTCTGCAAATTTTCTCGCCACCCATGGCAGCAGCGCTCTTCACCACGCGTCGCCCGTTAGCCTCCATCCTCTCACGCTCCATCTCTTCCCAGCGAACCCGTAACGCCCTCCCCTTCCTCAACACCACCACTGCCGCCAACCAACTGCCTCACCAACCCAACCCGATCATAATCCCTACACGGTTCAAGACATCCGGTTCGGGTTATTCCCCTTTGAACGATCCGTCTCCTAACTGGAGCAACCGGCCTCCGAAGGAAACAATACTCCTCGATGGCTGCGATTACGAGCACTGGCTAATTGTGATGGAGTTCAGTTCGGACCCCAAGCCCACTGAAGAAGAGATGATTAATGCTTATGTCAAAACCCTAGCCTCCGTTGTTGGAAGGTAAAATCCACAAAGAAACTTCCATAAAAGTTGAATGATTTATGAGTCCATTTGCTTTAGTGATTAATTATCAAAAAATTATACACGTTTGTCTGAATTTACAATGAAAACCAATTATGCGTGGAAGCCCAATTTTTGTTTAGTATATATTCTACCCACTGGATTATAAGAAAATAGAGTATGTTTGGCTTGGCTTAGAAGTTTAGTTCAAGGGCGTGTTCGGTAGAGATTAAAATCAGATTAAAATTGAAAAACTAGTTTTATTAGATGAGGACTATATTTTCAATTTTAATTGGCTTTGAATCTCTACTGAACACGCCCTAAGTAAATAAGTTAGTTTAATAATCAATTTATAATTTGTCAAAGTTGAAAATAGGTAAGAGGTAACCGTTACGTCCAATGTAACCTTTTAAGCTTAGAAAATCGGGCTCTAAGTATTCAACATAACTGGTCTTGTTATTGTGCCCAATTTTTTTGAGAAAATGCTTTTTTGTGTAACAGCCTGCATGCAAGCGTGCAGTTGAAGTTGCAAATAATTGGTTGAGATTGCATCAACATGTTAAATGGGACCAAAAATATGAAATGGGATGATATATATTTCCCACTCTTATTTTCCCATCGACACTTTTTGTTATAGTAGCTTTCGAGTGTGAGAGAGAGACGGAGAATACTGGTGGAGGTGAACCTATTTTTTCAATTATTTTTGGGATATGAAGATGTTATGTCTTTTAAGTTTTAATGTTGAAATGTTTGAGAGGATATGGACGTTTTCCTCTTTTTCTGGTAGATACTGCGATTCATTTGAAATATTTAATGGCTTCATTCATTTGAAATATTTAATGGCTTCAGTTTTTCCTTCCTTTCTTCTTCCTCCAAATGTACACTTTTTCCTTTTTCCTTTTTTCTCTCTTTACCTTGGAACCAAAAGTTTTTTTTTTCCAAGACCTCATTACCAAGTAAGAGAGAAAAGCATTATCATCTCTGAGTTACTACATTATTTGTAATTTTATACATCTGTATGCACACTTTGTTTATATTATACATACATACGACTTAAGTGATTTTTTTGCGGTGTTGAGGAGGATTTTTCATAATTCGTTGCTATATGCAGTGAGGAGGAGGCAAAGAAGAAGATTTATTCTGTTTGTACAACAACATACACTGGGTTTGGTGCTCTAATCTCTGAAGAGCTCTCGTACAAAGTCAAAGGTATGAAATGTTTTTTATGTGTTTTATTGAATCTTTCAGGCTTCTTTAGCCTAATGTTGTTTGTGGTTTAAGTTTTAGTGTCGAAATCAATATTACGAATTTTCATGTATGCCAAGCAACTCTGGGATTGGCTTTGGTGTTTAAATTTTCACCTTTTCTGCTTGTGGTTGTTTCTACTCTCGTCTGCATGAGACCATAAGCTTCAGTTTGATTGTTTTGAAATTTATCTGGATTGTGGTTTAGTCGGTTTTTCATTTTGTATTACTGGCTAAAATACATCTGAACTCCTCTCTACTTAATATTAATCCAATATGAACTATAGAATAATAATCTGTAAGTAAGAGGGCATTGAGGTTTTCCACAGTAATTGAGGGTTCAGGGTTCAATAATTGTGTCCTACACTTGATTGTTTAAGTTTGGCTCAACTGGTTATGTTTCTTTTGATGTTGACAGGCCTACCTGGAGTTCTGTGGGTTTTGCCTGATTCATACCTTGATGTACCTAATAAAGACTATGGAGGTTTGTGCACTAAAATTTTGAATCAGACAGCATAGTTTTTATCGTCCTCTCATGATTTTAATCGAGTTTGTATCTTATATATTTTCTGAATCAATAGGTGATCTGTTTGTTGATGGAAAAGTCATCCATATTCCACAGTACAGGTTCAATGAACAACAAAATACAAGGAACAGGCCTCGTCCTCGATACGATAGGCGCCGAGAAACAATGCAAGTAGAAAGGAGAGAGCCATCACAGGCAGTGAATCAGCATAAACCTACCTCCACAGGGGAGCAGAATGCGTCTCAAGGTGTTGGGGGAGGCTATCCTCTGAATCGTGGAGGATTTCAGGGCAACAATGCATAAATAGATCAAGAATTTGGAACATGAAAATGCAATGAAGCTCGGGTTTTGCATATTACTGGACAAAGATTGGTCCTCATCTTCATTTGGAGTTCGGAGCATGTTTTGTCTGGAAAATGCATGTTAATCCCACTCTGCTGAGGTTTATAGATGTGAATATTGTTTGCGCCTTTCTAACGTTACGAGTATGAGACCATTTTGCTTACAATTTAGAACTTTTAATGTATGGATCGTTTAAGTCTATCTGTGTTGGGGTTCAAATTTCGCATTCCTCGTGTTTTCCTTTGTTATTCAATATGATTTTCCTTTTGGTTCTGTGTACTTTTCCTTTACGATGACAAGAAAATCCAATCTAAAGCAGCCATTATATCTTTTCTTTAGCCCTTTCTTGTAACGACTTCATGATTCTTACATTTGGAATTTGAGTTGTGTTTACAAGCACCTAGAGGCTAGAGCACTCTAGAACAAGTATTTTAAGTTCGATGAATGTTTATAAACACTTTCCGAGTAATTTTTTTATGAAACATGTTTGTTCTACATCATCATTTACAATTTTTTTAATTCTTTTACAGATTGATAATGCATTGATAAATTGAATTAAAATTATCAGAAGTACATATTTCATTTTTCATTTTTTATACACATTTCAAAAGATTTAATATAGTATCAATTTATTCATGAATTATTTCTATTTATCAACAATATAAACTGTTTATAAATACTTTTCAAATATAAGAGCGTGTTCGGTAGAGATTAAAAGTCAATTAAAATTGAAAATATAGTCGTTATTGAATCCCACTCATCTAATAAAAGTCAACAATAACGGTTAGTTTTTCAATTTTAATCCCTATCGCACACGCCCTAAATGTTTATGATGATGGTATTAGTGGAAGCGCATGTTTTTAGGGAGGATGGATCCACCCAAGGGCTGAGGAGGGTTACTTTCATTATAAGATTGATTCATTAGTCACATAACTATAAAAAATAGCTATCGTGAACGTTGGTCGAAATTTCTCTATTCTTTCAAGAATAGTCAAAATACGTAGATAAAATTAACAACAATCATGCATTGAGTTCTCGAATTCATTCATCATTTTTAAGAGGATTCAAAAATTATTGAGTCCCGAATTCGTCCAAACATAATCACTATTTTTTTCCTTACTTTTATGGGAAAAAGGTAATTTCAAAAGTAATTATACTTCCTTATTTAACTTATAAGTAAATTTTTAAAACAAAGTCAAACATACTCTTATTACAGCTCCAGCTTCGATCCCAATAATCCGGTCAATTTAGAAGCCGCACCTACAGATCAACATTTCCCATTTCTTTTCAACGGATATTTAAAAAATCAAACGGGAGTTCCGTTTCTTCCCTTCTCTCTTTCTCTCTCTACGCAATCCCATTAGATCTCAATTCTCTCTCACAAAATTCATTAATCTATACATGAACAATAAATATTTGTAGTATTTATTTATTTAATGGCGTCGACGGAGCAATTGATGGGAGGCGGACCGAAGTACGTCCAAATGCAATCGGAGACGGAGGCGGCGTTGCCGTTGCAGTCGATGACTTCATCGTTTTTCTCGTTTCATCATCCAAGCACTGCTGAGCCGACTCGGATTTTTGATGAGTTGCCCAAGGCTACTATTATTCAAGTATCGCGACCTGACGCCGGTGACATTAGTCCTGCCCTATTGACTTACACAATTGAATTCCAGTACAAACAGGTGAAGTATATCTCTTTGGGCTTTGTGTGAGTGGTGATATGTGCGATTGTCTGGAATTTTGCGAAGATTTTACTGGAATTAGTGGCAAGGAGAAGTTGAATTTTTAGTTCTTAAAAGATCGGATTTTGGCAAGAGAAAAAAAAAAAAAAAAATTTTGTTTCGGTATTAGTTTGACTTTATATTTTTAGCCTTTGATGAGTGTTGATATGCATGTATAGGAGTCGTGGTGCGATTTGATTGGAATTGATGGCGTTGAGAAGTTGAATTTTTAGTTCTTTAAAGAGTTAAATATTTCACTACTCACTGAATTTATACCATGGTCATGCATTACTTTGGGAACTTTAAAATACTTTCAAGTAATCATCGACGTTTAACACGTACTCCATTATTCACCATGTTTCATTAAGCGTTGAACTTTAAAAATATTTCAAAGCGTTCACTGAAATTTAATACGTTGCACTTCATCACTTACTCAACATGTTTTCTTAGTCATTGAACGTCTACTTTCATCACGAGAAGGTGCCCTTCTTTCCTTTTGAATTACGTTGTGACAACTCTAATATTTAAGGCCCTGTTTGAGCCATATTATTTTTTCCATTCTCATTCTTCTACTCATTTTCAACCACACATTCTTCAATAAAATAATATTTTCCATCACATCAATAACTTTTCCTTCTATTTCAACCACATATTCCCCATCACATCAACAGTAAAAATGCATTCTTTTTCCAAAAATGTGTACCAAACAGGGGCTTATATTTTGTTAGTTTGATTAATATTATTGACTTTAAATCGAAAATTTCACTGCCTGGATATAATTCTTGATTTTTGATTTGTGTCTAAGATGCAATTGAAATAAAGAAATAATTTCTCTATTTTATTTTCTCTACGTAAAGAAAGATTATGATCTTTACCATTCTACAAAAAATATTTTTTTCTTAGAAAACTTATTTTCAAATACACATTTTCACAATAAAATATATTACGCGCAAATCCAAAACTTTTCTTTGCATTTTAACCGCACATTCTCCAAAAAAATCATTAATTTAAAACTCATTTTCCTAAAAAGAACTCTTTGCATCAAACAGAAGATTTATGTCAATTTGAAACCAGCATTCTTTTTTACCCTTAAATATAGATTTTGACGACTAGAGAAATTATATCTTCTTAACTAATATCAATATTCTCATCTTATATAAAGAGTCCCACTATTTAGTCAATATTTATTTTATTTTTTCAATCTAGATCGAATCTCGTAGAAAATCAATTTTACTCGAAAACATTGTGAAGTTTAGTGATCAGTCGGAAGTATTTTAAAGCTCAGTAAGTAAAACATGATGAATGTTTAAGTTCAATGACTAATGAAACATGATGAGGGAGAGATAGAGTGCAACTTATTAAATTTCAGTGACCACTTTGAAACATTTTTAAAGTTCAGTGATTAATCAAACATGATAAGTGAGTAATTGAGTGAAACATGTTAAAGTTTAGTCATCACTTGGAAGCATTTTAAAGTTTAGTCAGTAAAGTGGGATGAAGGTATAAGTTCAGTGACTAAAAAAACATTTGTCTCAGTTCTTAAAAGATATTGGAATTTGAAAAGAAGAATTATTTTGTTTTTGTTATTTTGGCTGCATATGAAGAGAACTAAAAACAAGCATTGCTTATATAGCTTTATTTCCTCGGGTTGCTTATTTTATGGAATTTGGAAATGTGGAAGTATTTGTATTTTTATATGTATAGAAGTGTGCAAGTTGGTGGAATTCCCTAAGAGTTTTCTGGTTGTGTAGTTTTTGAGTTTTAGCTTTTAACAGTTTGAGATTCATGATTTTTTTTATTTTTTCGTAGTTTCCATTGAACTATTATATCTAATTGTAATTGATGTATTTGCCATGGAATTTTAAATTCAAAATCAATTGAGTCTAAAGCCTTCCTTTTTATTCAGTGATGAAAACAACTGTTTCTTTAGACGAAGAAAAAAAGAATTTTCAAATTTCAATGAATTCATTATCTTTTGGGTTTAATGAAATTGCAACAAATTGACAAACGGACAGAGTACAAGTTATTCTGCAAATATTAACAGTAAGTTATATATTTTTTGTATAGATATGTACTTAAGGTGTTTATATTTCCATTTTATCTGTTTCGAGTTTCCTTTCTGAAGCACTAATATCATCCCATTGTTCCATAGTTTAAGTGGCAGTTAGTGAAGAAAGCTTCTCAAGTCTTTTATTTACACTTCACTCTGAAAAAACGAGCATTTTTTGAGGAGATGCAAGAGAAGCAAGAGCAGGTATTTAGGTTCACATCAGTTATGTTTTTATACTATATCTTTTCAGCCGAGATCATTACTTTAATGTCTAGTAATAACATTATGTGGTGCTATATATTCAAATTAAAGTGGATATCAGTTGAATGTCCTGATTTATGGTCTTCTGTATGGAAAGGAGCCAGAGTTCTAGGCTTAAACTACCCCTGTTGTCAATTTTTATTTTTTATTTTTTGGAATATTGATCTCCATCCTTCTTTGATTTACTTCTGATGGGAAAACTTTTTCCAAAGGTTAGAGAATGGCTTCAAAATTTAGGAATAGGAGAACATGCAACAGTTATGCAAGATGAAGATGAACAAGATGATGAGGTGCTTCCTTCACGTAATGATGAGTGCGCTAGAAACAGGTGCTTTTTAGTCACACGTAACTTATAGAAGAAAGTAAATAGTTTGATTCCTGTTGTAATTGTTATTAATCTTACAGGTGGTTTTTTGTTCAGAGATGTTCCGTCTAGTGCCGCTCTGCCAATTATCCGGCCAGCACTTGGAAGGCAGCATTCAATGTCAGACCGAGCAAAAGTAGCAATGCAGGGATACTTAAATCACTTTCTTGGTAATATGGATATTGTGAACTCCCGAGAGGTATTGGTTGCCTCTCTCTTGATGCTGCTATATAATTTTGAGGGTAATTTGTATTTGCAAGATCTATTGATGTAAAACAGCATTCCTTTTTTAAAATCCTTTTTTCTTTCAGTTCAGCAACTCTTCAAGATGTTTTGGAGCAATAGTTTTTCTAAGTACAGAAGATATGCTCTTCATAGGTTCAGAACGAAAGTATTGGCAATATTAACTATAGTAGAAGGGGGAAATATTATCATGTTTAGCATGTACCAATTTATCTTATATCAGTCTAGATTCTTTGCTACCCTCTCTTGACTCGCTACTTGATAAAGGCCGATAATACATTTGCTTACTGTATTTTAAGTTGAGCTAGTTACCCTTCCTTGTGGTCTAAGTAAAGTGCCTTCTTATCATAGTCTGTTTGGTGGCAGCTTAAATGCATGCTGAGTATGATATTGAGTAGGAAGCCTCTAATAGGTGCACGATAGGAAGATTTCTACATGTCTTGGTAATTATTTTAGTACAGTATTTTTTCAACAGATGTTTTTGAATCATGTATTGCATGTCATGGTGGGATTCTCTAAATATTTGTAATCCTTGTCGTCTTTGAAATGATATATAGACATGTACATTAGAATTGCTATAAACACAACTAGTACATAACTGTTTGCTATTTTCTTTAAATTAAGCTTCTTGTTTTAACACAAGTATCACGTGGAATTTTCTGTGAATATTGGTGTAAGCTGAATCTTTGTTTCTTGAGATTTACTAATGGAAAGTTTTCTTACACCATAATCTTTATTTCTTGAGATTTACTGCTGGAAAGTTTTCCTCCCCTGACTTTTAGAGTGAACAACTGCAAATTGTAGGTTTGCAAGTTTTTGGAAGTTTCGAAGTTATCATTTTCGCCAGAATATGGTCCTAAGCTAAAGGAAGAGTATATTATGGTGAAGCATTTACCAAAAATTCTGCACGATGATGATGACAGAAAATGCTGTTCATGCCAGTGGTGCAGTTGTTGCAGAGATATCTGGCAAAAGGTAACATTGATCTTTCTTCGAAATTTTCACGCATTCAGATGTGATCAGCTTCATGTACATTTGTCGTGTTTCATTAAGGTTGTATTTGTATTTGGATAGAACAATTGCTTTTCTATTAACATCTGCTCGGAAGTGGCCTACTTGGATTTTAATTATCTGTGCGTGTATTCTCTATGCTCAGCGATCATTTAAGTAGTGTTGATACTATGAATGTAAGATCCTTGGTTTCTTTTCTTTCTGTTTGATGTCACTCCAATGAATAAATACAGAGAAGAATGGAATGCTTTCCTTACTCGGTCATGGATAGATATGTGAGGTGTCTATTTGGTTATCTTATCTTTAATTTAATTTAATAATATGAGCACTGGTTCAGACATACTACTTGGAAGGGATTATGAAGGTCATTCACAAATAAAGCAGATTCAGTTTGTCATAGGCTACTATTGACTCTGTAGATAATATTTTTCCTTCAATTTGCATGCTTGTCAGTGAATTGGAATAGTCTCATTGTTTACTGGGAGTTCAGACCAAACATTTTGTGATGAAAGTGGCGTCCTCGAGTAATTATTTGCGTATGTTGGAAATCTAGTGGATCATAAGGTTCATATTTTAGATTCTGTTAACTTTTCGGTCTTGTGTAGTTGAGCATTAAATGTAAGGCTGTCAATGTTTCATATCCCTAAAGTTTTTAGCCTTTTGAGGTTGAGCCACTAATTCGGCTTTGGACAATCAGCGTGTCTGGCACCCAGATCTCCTCTGAATGGATGATGGAATTAGTCTGATTTGGCTACCTTGAATTCTGATTTTCTTCCTTAAATTGACTGATCACATGAATATACATGCAGGAATATGCATAAAAAAATTGCTTTCTATCGTGTAGCTTTATAATGATAAGTGCTTGATCTGGAAATCTGTATTTATGTCATTGAATTATAGAAGTCATAAATTTTTATGCAAGTTAATTCCTCATCTTGCTGATATGTCCTAAATATGCCTCGGCTATTGACTTGTATAAGCACTTGGTGATGCAGCAAGAAAGATGACACATGACTCTCAACGGTTAATAGAGCTTTTTGGGTCAACTTGTGCAACTCATGTTGCCAAGGACAACTTCCATCAGCACAAGCTGGCCAAATATTTTAGTTTTCAATAAACTTAGAATGATGATGATTCTGTCTGGGATGTATTCTATTTTGTCAGTATGTCTGACAAAAAGCTTGAGACTAGAGGATATAGCTTTATGTACTACTCTGCCTTTTGTCTTTCAGCTCGAGTGCATTGCTGTAGTCCTTTGTGCCACACTTAAACTAAGTTACAATTTCGTCTTTGATATGCTCTCTCCCCTACCATTTTAATGCCCCAAGAATGGTATATGAATTGATTCTTACAAGCATAAGTATTCAAGTCTAATATAATCTTGTTATACATGAAGGTGTGGGCCGTATTGAAACCTGGATTCTTGGCCTTTCTCAAAGACCCTTTTGACACCAATCTTTTGGATATAATTGTTTTTGATGTTCTGCCGGCCTCAGATGGTAATGGAGAGGGTAGAGTATCCTTGGCAAAAGAAGTGAAGGATCACAATCCTTTACGCCATTATTTCAGGGTAAGTATCCTATAAGTTCTTTTATTTTTGAAGAACCTTTTCTGTTCTGGTGTTTTTCTTCCACTTTCAGCCAGTGCGTGGTGGTGGTGATATCATTTGTACTCTGGTTGAAACAACCTTTTGGTTCATGGCATGTGCTGAAGTCAAATAAGGTTTTTATCATTAATTTTAAACCCTTGCTCTTTCTATAAATTAATAGATCTCTGTGCTAGGTGACTTGTGGTACTCGAAGCATAAAGCTAAGAACCAAAAGCAATGCAAAAGTTAAAGACTGGGTTGCTGCAATCAATGATGCTGGTCTTCGGCCACCAGAGGGTTGGTGTCACCCTCACCGTTTCGGGTCTTTTGCTCCTCCACGGGGTTTGACCGAAGACGGTAGTCAAGCTCAGTGGTTTGTTGATGGTTGTGCTGCATTTGAAGCTATAGCTTTGGCAATTGAAGCAGCAAAATCTGAGGTACTTATCTTGAAGCTGCATCTCATCAGGTTTTTTTATTTTTTATTTGATATTTTATCAAGCATGTGGACAATGACTAGTATCTCATGCAGATATTCATGTGTGGATGGTGGCTGTGCCCAGAACTGTATTTACGACGTCCATTTCATGCTCATGCATCCTCTCGTCTTGATTCTTTACTGGAAGCTAAAGCCAAACAAGGTGTTCAGGTATTTAATTCATGTAAATTTTCTATTAGTTCCTATTGTAGCATGCCTTATCTGAGTGGTTAGGGGCGGGCACACTTGCATTGGTTTCTGCATCAAATTGTTGATTATCTGTAAAATTGGAATGAATTTTAAGAGGAATGCACATATCAAACACATTTAGCCCCTGTTTGAGCTCCATTATAATTAGTTTTCGGGAAAAAAATGTATTTTGTAATAGTGATTTTTTGAAGAATGTGTGGTTAAAAAAGAAAGAAAAGTTTTGGATTTACGTATAATATTATTTTATTGGAGAATGTTTGGTTGAAAAAAGAGAGAGAGATATGCCTTTTGGAATTAATGGGGCTCAAATAGGGGCTTAATACCGATTTGATTGCAGATATTTGTGTTTTTAGTAATTTCTACACGCTAGGGATGCAACTGAGTTGAGTCAAGATGATACATTAAATAACTCGAATAATAGTAAAGTGTCCAATGCACAGCTGTGAATGTAGGCACAAAGTCGTGTATCACAATTTGAATTCATAGTCTGAAGAGTTAAGTCTTTGCTGTTGATTCCAAAATGAATTTGCCACAACTTCCTTGGGACTGGTCATGCTCTTTCTTGAAGAGACTGTCACTGCAGGGTATCATTCCCTCTTTAAGAACCATCTGGAAGGTGGACTTAGATTCCAATGAGCCGAAGACACGTTTGATCTCTCCCGCTAAAATACACTATCACCATTTTCAGCATCATTGGTGGCTTCTGTGGTGGTGGTTCTGGTGAAGGCTGCAACAGTGGCATTTGGATTCTCATTAAGTGAATGGATCATCATTTATCATAATGCAACTTGCTTGATGATTTTACTGCTAAATGATTTTTAAGTGTGTAAAGGAAACTTAAGTGGTCAGTATATGGTATCTATGTCCAACATATAAAATTAGGCAAAAAATATTCATATTATTTATATATTTATTATGTGAATTAGAAACAAAATTCCAAAGACGAGGTCTGGAGCTCTCATTTATGATTCATGTGATAACACTAAATAAGAAATCGCTAAACTCTGTATGTTCGAAAACATAATGTCATGATGAAAGCAATATTTATTTAGTTCATATGCTAATAATGTAGGGCAAAAGAGTTTTGTGGTGTTCTGTCTGGGAGACTAGGACACATTTCTAAGTTCAGACATTGATTTTGAAACAAACTAGAAAGATGATGAATTTGAATGGAAGTACATGCATGAACTAAGCTCTTGATTTTTAGTTTTACTAGTAAAAAATGAACTATGAACTTGAAAACTCAAAGAATGGAGCCAACATGATTGAGATCCCTAGAACTAGTAAAATAAGCTTAATTTCACGTTGTCTTAAACTGTCATGTGAATAAATCCAAAGAATAGGTAAATCGTATGGCCTGTAGGTTTTTGTCAATATTGTGCAATGGCTCTACCTCCTGGGTTATGTAAGAATGAAGGGAGAGGAGGTACAGCTTGCAGGCTTGTAGCCAAGAGTAGGTTGTGGTTATCGAAACAGCAGCTGAAAAGATGACAAAGAATAGTTGGCTCAAGTATTTTATGACACAAGCGTGAGTAGCTCCACTTACTTGCATCCCTACTAATGGCTACCATTTAGATTTATTATGGTAGCGTTTTGGAAATTTTTGTTGCAATAACCACATGTTTCAAACGATATACAGTGCTATGACTGACAAATTTACATAGGTCTTTGAGCTAGCTTTTGGTCACTCTTTCTGATTAATTATTGAATGTTATCCTGTTGTACATAAATCTAATACTTGTTTTAATTATGTTTCTTTACGGTCAGAACTTAAGGTACGGAGTAATAAATTTAGACTATATGGCGGTGGCTTTAGCATAGGAATCTTTCTTTTCTCTGCTTTATATGCTAAATATTGGCTTTAGCATAGGAAGCTTATGACTTAACTATCATCTCTATTGAAAAACTCAACACCAAGGTTTTTTATTTGTTGGCACTATCTTTTCATAGGATTGGTGTGAGACATATCAGCACATTTCTTTCTTTCTGAAAATTCATTATTCATTGGTTAGCCATGATATCCAATATAATACATACATTTTCTTGTTTTTGTTAAAGAATGTTTTTCTATACCATATTTGAGTCACTTGAATATTTTATGGATTATATTTACCTTATCCTTGCAGATTTACATTCTTTTGTACAAAGAGTTTGCTCTCGCACTCAAAATTAACAGCGTCTATAGCAAGAGAAAGCTACTAGACATTCATGAGAATGTCAGAGTACTTCGCTATCCTGATCATTTTTCTAGTGGGGTCTACTTGTGGTATGAGAAGGCATTTCTTATATTTCCTCTGTTTTTGTTTTGATTATCATTTGTTAATCAAACAGAAGTTTGTCCATGATGATCTCATATCTACTGACTACTTGTATACAGGTCCCACCATGAAAAGATTGTCATCGTTGATCACCAGATATGTTTCATAGGAGGACTTGATCTATGCTTTGGCCGTTATGACTCGCCTGATCATAAAGTGGGAGACTATCCTTCTGTTATATGGCCTGGCAAGGATTATTACAACCCAAGGTATGTTCTACTTCTTGTTGTTGAATATAGTGATACAAGAATTTGTCATTTTAGTTTGCTCCTAACTATTATTGTTGAGAATCAAGCTTAAGAAAATGCTCTACTATCTGATCACTTGTCACTAATCTTGATTTTTAGTTGATAGTATCCTATTTGATCTGCTCTAATTATTAGCAAAATATTTAACAAATAAACCTCTAGACAGTTTTCTACCTTTGGTAACTGACAGTAACATGTGAGGCAATCACGATCATTTGTCGACATGAATGCTGTCACGTGCTTTGTGAATTTGTCAGTTGTATTAGTCATATTTTAATATATAATAGTCAGACTATACTAGGAATTTGCTTCATTGCATTTTTTAGTTCAAATTTTGAGAAGAGTTTCTTCTAAACAATTGCAAAATGCTGCACATGATACGAAATTTCAGGGAATCAGAACCAAACACATGGGATGACACGATGAAGGATGAACTAGATCGAAGAAAATATCCGCGGATGCCATGGCATGATGTGCACTGCGCCCTTTGGGGACCACCTTGTCGTGATGTAGCCAGGCACTTTGTGCAGCGTTGGAACTATGCAAAGGTTGATATCTTTGTTGGAATTATGAGTTGTACACCTATGATTGTCATGTGATTTCACATTGTTACTCAATTTTCCAGAGAAATAAAGCTCCCAATGAACAAGCAATTCCACTACTTATGCCTCAACACCACATGGTTATACCCCATTATATGGGAAAAAGCAGAGTGTTAGAGGTTGGGAATAAGACTAGTGATGGAAATCATGAAGACGTGAAAAGACACGATTCTTTTTCCTCTCGATCATCCTTTCAGGATGTACCTTTACTTATTCCTCAAGAGGCAGATGAGCAGGATATTGTAATGGGAGACTCAAATCTGAATGGGTTTAATACTGAACATGATCTCCAGGTTCAGCCAAGCAGGGTCACCAGAAGCCCTTTCTCTTTCCGCAAACCCAAAATTGAACCATTAATTTCGGATATGCCAATGAAAGGTTTCGTTGATGAATTTGACACCTTGGATTTCCAGAGGGAGTTGTCCCGTGTAACACAGCCTGGCTCAGCAGTTTCAGAGAAAGAATGGTGGGAAATGCAGGAACGAGGTGACCACGTTGTTTCTCCAGATGAAATTGGACAGGTCGGCCCTCGTGTTGCATGTCGCTGCCAGGTGAGCTTTACTTCTTGCAGTGCCGAATCTTCTTTGTTTTGACGAGGTGCTAAATTATCCTCTTTAAAGTCTCTGATAAAGTGTACTATTGTAGTCACATTTACTTTATTTACAACCCTGAGAATTATGTGCTTGTTTGTTATTTCTTTAAGTGCTTATAGGCAGTGAGTCCTACGGAATGTGTAGATAATAAGTGGTATTAAGGTTGTAGGTCCTACTAAAGGATGGATATAAAGTATGTTTAACCAGCTTACAAATATGAAATTGTGTCATTTAAATTATTTACGAAGCGTAAAATTTTATGCTTTTGCCATATCTTATTTTCATATGTGGACATGATCTTTGACTACTTATTTGCTTACAACTGTACTGAAGAATTTGAAAAAAAAAAAAANTGAAAAAAAAAAAAAAAATTGTGTTCACGTCTTATATATGTTCGCTTAAGAAAGAAACTTTTGGCACAAGAAATTTACAAACTATTCAGGTCTGCGCATTTGCCTTGTCTGTCTAGCACTATTTTGATTTGCTGCCTGACAGCTTTTGCATAGGTGCTTCAGATAATTTATTTCTGTGTTTAGTTTACAAAATCTCTCTCTCTCTTATGACCTATGTATGATTCTCAGGTTATAAGGAGTGTGAGTCAGTGGTCTGCAGGAACAAGCCAAATTGAAGAAAGTATACACACTGCTTATTGTTCACTGATTGAAAAGGCTGAACATTATGTTTATATCGAGGTCTGTTATAAATATTTTTTTTCCCAAGTTCTAATGTCAGTGATATTACTTTTTGTCCATAAGATTGTACGTATATGTTGGAAGTAATGTAGCGAGTATGTCCAATATCTTATAATGTGTGCACAGAACTATATTTCACATTTTATAAAAATGCAAGCACACAAATATCAAGCACACAAACACCGTGGAATTTCAGAAGACTCCTGCTGATAGATTCAAACGCATAGCATAAGAAACAGCAAACGACCTGAAACAGTCCCATTTGTAATGAAGTGGCTTGACTCATAACCAATGTGAATCCTGGCATCTTTGACCATTTATCTTATTATGCAACCGCAAGTTATAAGTGCACCACAATCTTGTATCTAAGCAAAGTATAAATTCTCGTCATGCATATCCTAACGGTTTATCAAACAATGCACCCAGAAAGTCTGGTATTGTAGAACTGATAAATTATAGTTCTACTGATTGAATTGAATATACCTGCTCACTTTCCTCTGATACCTAGACTGGAAAGTAAATATAAATATGCTTCTTGTGGCCTGTGATCAAGGAAAAATCATTTGTTTGAATGAATTCACAAGACAGATTCCAAAGAGAACATGGTCAGATGGCTAATTCTACAAGTTCATGGCAAGTTGTCATATTGGAACTTGGAGATACATAATGAATACTATTTTGTAGAGGAAGGAAGCATGAAAAGGCAAATAAAAAGAAATTATAAATTGGACTAACGAGATAATCCTGATGGTGACAACTGAAATCTTTTAATTAAGGCCGTTGAGTATCTTCTTAAACCAAAGAGAACATGGTCAGATGGCTAATTCTACAAGTTCATGGCAAGTTGTCATATTGGAACTTGGAGATACATAATGAATACTATTTTGTAGAGGAAGGAAGCATGAAAAGGCAAATAAAAAGAAATTATAAATTGGACTAACGAGATAATCCTGATGGTGACAACTGAAATCTTTTAATTAAGGCCGTTGAGTATCTTCTTAAACCAAAGAGAACATGATCAGATGGCTAATTCTACAAGTTCATGGCAAGTTGTCATATTGGAACTTGGAGATACATAGTGAATACTATTTTGTAGAGGAAGGAAGCATGAAAAGGCAAATAAAAAGAAATTATAAATTGGACTAACGAGATAATCCTGATGGTGACAACTGAAATCTTTTAATTAAGGCCGTTGAGTATCTTCTTAAACTGATTTGCCAACAATTTGCATCATTATTGTTTAAATTTGTTTTCCTTCTTTGTTGGATTCTTTTAGGCTCTAAAAGTGTTATTTCTCCTGATATGTATTTAATGTGCAATTTTTTTCCAGAATCAATTCTTTATCTCAGGTCTAGAAGGAGATGAAATCATACGTAATCGTGTTTTAGATGCATTATATAGACGTATTGTGCGAGCCCACAATGAGAAGAAGTGCTTCCGGGTTATCATTGTGATACCTCTTTTACCGGGCTTCCAGGTACTGACACTTCTTTTTGGGTAATCTTTCAGGAATTGCAGAAAGTATTTTATGTTATTGACTCAGTTATATTTAATTAGGGTGGTGTGGATGATGCTGGTGCTGCATCTGTCAGAGCTATTATGCATTGGCAATATCGAACAATATGCAGAGGACCTAATTCAATATTACATAAACTTTTTGATCTTGTGGGGCCCAGAATGCTAGATTATTTATCATTTTACGGTTTGAGAGCATATGGCAGACTTTTTGATGACGGTCCGGTGGCCTCTAGTCAGGTATACTTGCAATTTTCATATAGACCTCCAATGCATACGGCCTCTACCTTGATCATATCATGCAGTTCCTAAATCATAGGTATTCTTTGATAATGTGACTTCAGTAGCTTAAACCTTTAGCGTAGTCAGTTGCTTGTTTAACCTGCCAGGTGAATGTTGTGGTCAGTTCTTAACATCTTTACAGTAAGTTTGTAGTGAAGTCTACCCTTAGAACAATAAAATATATTCTCTAGTGTCCAGAATCTTGGGAGAAAATTGTTGTTTGTTTAGTCATTTAGCCCCGTTTGATTGCAATGAATTCTATGGAAAATGTCACATCTGAGAAAAACGAATTCCACTTTGATCGTTTGATTGCAACATGGAAATGGAAATCGAATTCCAAATTACAACCACTTTAAGTTACATTTTCTTTGTTTTCATGGAAAACAAATTCCTATGTGTTTTTTGAGTTTTTATTTTTCAACTAACATGGAATTGGAATTTCTTTCCACATTTGCCTATCAAACGGACCTTAATTATTGTTGGAATAAAATTGTTAGCACGCTCGTAATTTGTAAAACAGAGGAAACTTCTCTATATTTTTAAATAAATATTACAACCTAATTATACACTTTTATAGTACAAGAATGGGAGTAAAAAAGGGAAAAAAAAAAAAAAACAAATTACTTAAAATCTTCTAGGAAATCTTCTAAAATCAATATCCTAATTCCAACGTCTAAATATACGTTGCTAATTATGGTAGGTGAAATATTTATTATAATTTCGAGATTTCAACACTCCCTTCAAGTTGGATAGTAAACGTTGATCATATCAAACTTGTGAATGAAAGCGCTGAATTTCTGTTGAGGTAGTCATTTGGTGAAAATGTCCGCAATTTGTTCGTGTGTGGGAACATATGTCATGCAAATAGTCCATTTTTTCACATTTTCTTTGATGAAATGTCTGTCCACTTCTACATGCTTAGTTCGATCATGCTGGACTGGATTGAGAGAGATGTCGATGGCCGTTTTGTTATCACAATATAATTTGATTGGAAATTTTATTATAACATGAAGCTCTTCTAGTAGTTTCTTCATCCACAATCCTTCACATATTCCTTGAGCCACTGCTCTAAACTCGGCTTCAGCTAGCTATTACGTTTTGTTTTTTGCTTCTCCATATTACCAGATTTTCCCATGCAAACGTGCAATATCCGGTAGTAGACCTTCTGTCTTCTGTGGAACCTACCCAATCTGCATCTGTGAGAACTTTTACGTCTCTCCTTTCACCTTTCTTGAAGAAAAGCCCTTTTCTCGAGGATCCCTTCAGATATCTAAATATCTTGTAGACCACTTCTAGGTGACTTTCCTTCGAAGAGTTCTTTTGTTGGCTCACCATACTAACTGCAAATGCAATGTTAGGTCTAGTTTGTGATAAATAGATTAGTTTACCCACTAATCGTAGGTATTTGTCTATGTCTACTGGATTCTCGGTATTCTCCTTTTTCTTTCCCACATCAACAGGTGTATCACTTGGTTTACATCTGTGAAGAATATTATAAATTGTATATAATAAATTTGTTTCTATTACAAAGTAACAGACCCTATTTATAGGGCTATAAA
>CAIGRK010364896.1:0-12682 GCA_903798315.1 Fraxinus greggii | reverse complement strand
AAAGTGTGGTTGAATGATTTCAAGAATAAAAAGAATAAATCACAAAGGAGGAATGTGTTCTAAGAATAAAAAGAATAAATCATAAAGGTTATGGTTTCATATGCGTGTGCTGTGTATGTGCATGTGTGTTCATTTACTTCTCTCATTATAGAAGCCAGGAAATTGGACTTTTTGCCTTTCTTTACTATGCGAAAATATACACTTTTAATTATGGACTAGAATTAGAAAATAGGTACTTGTAATTACCAATACTTCGTACATAACAAAAACAAACATAATTATCTTCTAAGTGAACTCTTTAATTTGTCAAAATGAAAGTCTCGACAGATCGGTTATGGACTCGTCTGTCGAGATGAACTGTCATTCTCAACAGTTAGTTTCAGTTCTTCTCGGTATATGACTAAATCTCGACAGATAAGTTGAGTCATCTGCTGATATGAACGGTCATTCTTGACAGATGAACTTTCGTTCTCGACGATTAAACACAGTATTTCTTGATAGAGACTACTTTTCGACATATCAGCAATCATCTGTCAACGTGGTTCATCTGAACATTATGTATGTTTTGTATTAACATATACAAATTATTATAATTTGAATTTTTTTTTTTTTTGTTTTCTTGTTGTACAGATGTAATTTGAATCCCGAGTTCCCAAAAATGAGCGTTTATGTCCTCACATTTCTCGAATGAGCAATTTTTAATTCATGAAAATTGTATCGGAGAATTTTGACGATCGACAGCGGGATAATTTAGGTAACTCATGCCTTGGGTTCGTGGCCGATTTAGCTGACATACAATTCTCGGCCCAATCATGTAGCTTGTGAAAATCCTTGACCATTACTTTTATGGCTCGAATTTTATTTGTTTTAGATGATTGACTTCTCTTTGTCTTTGACATATTTGTTGGTTTGTTTGATTAACACAAGACAAAATTGGATTGCATGATTGAATTCTGATTATGAGAAGTTTAAGTATCAAAATACCTTAGGACGATTGCTTTTCTTGTACTAACATATGTAACCTTTATTTTCACATCTGGTATACATATCATAAGTAAAAGAAATATTATTAATAAAATTACTAAAATCATGTTCTTTTATCTTGAAATGCCATATTTAAGATCACAAAGTACTCACGNGATTGACTTCTCTTTGTCTTTGACATATTTGTTGGTTTGTTTGATTAACACAAGACAAAATTGGATTGCATGATTGAATTCTGATTATGAGAAGTTTAAGTATCAAAATACCTTAGGACGATTGCTTTTCTTGTACTAACATATGTAACCTTTATTTTCACATCTGGTATACATATCATAAGTAAAAGAAATATTATTAATAAAATTACTAAAATCATGTTCTTTTATCTTGAAATGCCATATTTAAGATCACAAAGTACTCACGATCATTGATTACCAAAAATTATAAAAGGAAAATTTACGAAACATGCGTGCACATTGTTGAATTTATGGATCATGAAGATTGCAGACTGCTTCGATATTTGTCTTTCGACAAGGTTGGAATGTGATGACATTTGTTCGTCACCGTCAACAATATTAGCAGTCTCTATATCATGTAACGGGTTATCCAAGTTCTCATCTAATGATGCAGCCTCAATATAAAAAATAATGTTTCGAGTGCATTATCATTTGAAACACCTTGCATTTGATCGACCTCATCATGTTGTATGCTTCGGTGAACTTCCGCCGTGACAAACGAAAGATTTTGGAAATTTGTATTCCTCCTCAAGTCAACAATTGGAAGCTTGATTTCCAAAATAGTAACGCATATAGCAATTTCCTTATGAACTGATATGTATCAATTTAAGTCTTCATATCCGCGTACTTAGGTCGGATGTATTTTCATGTTAGGGATTTTGAACTTCAATTCAATTTGAGTTCAAGGATCAAGAATATCAACTTTATCCTTCAATCGTAACACAAGTCCGGCTACGATAATACTTGTCAGAACTACGATTGAAGTGGTTTCATCCCCTCTCCACTTCCATTCGTCATCTACATAAACAAACTTTCCTCCATACGACACATCGAATCTCAAATGATTATTCATACCTGAAAAGTTGAGATTGCAATGGTAAGAATTATGTACAATCAATATGTTGACATTTAATAGCATGAAAGTGGCACATTTAAATATTTAAATCCATACAACAACAAGCACGTGAAACCGACATTGAAATATCTATCCTGATAGTTTCTAAATGTCGAATTTGATAGTTGAAACGTCCATCCCGACAGTTTTCAAATGTCAAAGTTCGACAGTTGAACTATTGGAACTAACGAGAAGCATGTAATGTGTTTGTGATTGGAACAAATTTTGAATGACATTAAGCGTGGTCATCAATACTGTACTACCAAATGACAAAATCTTCTTCCCAAATAATTTGCACAAGGAATCATTAAAGAGATAATCCTTAAAAACATTTATTGGATTTGATTGAAAGAAATTATTCAAAACATTAATTGTGATCATCAATTCTCAACTACAACATGACAACATCTTTCCAAATATATAACTCAATGTTCATCAAATATGAAATCTTTCACAACATTTTTTAGAGAATATTGGTATCTTTATTCCTAAAGATTTGAAAAACCAAACAAATCGATGAATAATAATTTTGAAAATTTCAAATAAATATGACTATGTTTTCGTTTTCAAAAATTATTTTTGAATATTTCTTCCTTAATAAAGCAACTATTTGTCAAGGGAAATATCCGTCTTTAATAATTCGTCACTGATGAAATAAATAAACTAATTATTTTAAAAATTATTTTATCTTCTTATCAAAATAATTAAAAATTTTATTTAGAAGTAAAAAAATGACGCATCCCAAAATGTTTGGAAATAAATCGTTACCTAAAACAGCACATCAACACTATTATTACCACTGGATAATGATTGATAATCCCACAGTCGCCAACAAAGTTAACTATTCAAAGGCTTAATTCATTCAACCTTAAGTTTTACTAGACCGAATGATTGTAGGAAGAACTTTCGCCACCCAACTCTCTGGACCACATAAATAGAAGGTCATTCCCATGCAAAATAATTGGACTTTCAAAATAACGAGAATGGATTCTATTGACCTCAAAAAATGCGTCAATAGAATCTCTTTCATCTTCCCTCCACGTGGACATCACCTGCAAATCGAAACATCCCATTAGTAGGCGAAGGCCACTGGTCGAGAAAAAAGTCCGACGACGGTTTGCACTTCAACGGTAAAATCAACGACCAAACGAGAGAAAAAGAGATTGCAAGAGAGGGAGAGAGAAAGGGTTAGAAATCAAGTCCCAGACTTGAGCAATATAAAGTGATTTCTATTCTTCTAATTTTCCTATGTGGGATTGTCATTTTCCGATTTCCCACCAATTGTTATTCCCAAATTATTTCAACTTCAAATAGTCATCTTTTGACCTTAATTTCTCATTTACCTCAAGTTGGTTTTGAGAAAATAAATACATTACATAAATCTACTCATGGAGTAGAACACACTCGGCCAAAGAAATCTTTTGTCCAACTAACAGGACCCACTGAAATAATTTGTCAAAAGTTGGTCAAACCAACTAATTAAACCTATTTTTTCCAACAGTCTCAAATATGTTTGGATTACTTAAGTTTTTCTTACTTTTAAGTAAACAACTTTTTCCTTTTTGTAAATAACAAACTTATTTCTAACTTTCGCCAATAAAAAATATTATTACAAAACATACTTATTAACTTATAAGTTGACTTCTTAAGCTTAGAGTAACATTATACTTTCCTAGCCAAACATAATAGTATCCTAGTTTCACATATAGATGCGGCAGAGAACGAATAAAAAACAGGGAAAAAAAACAGAAATAAATCAAATAAGGATTAGATAGGCAGCGAACTTTCATGTTTTAGAAAGATAGCAGATGGGAACAGATGCAATCGGTCTTGACCATAACAAGCACGTCAACAAACTGATATGGCACAATTTCATATCCATTCCATTTGTTACTAACTGCGTGAAGGAAGACATGGCATGGAATTAAATCAGGAATCAAAAGATAAATTTAAGTGTTTCATAAGATAAGGATGCATGGAAGCATTAGAAGAAATATTCACAGGTTTTAATTGCCCATTTTTTCTTGTAAATTTACTTGCAAATAAATTTAATCAAACCGATTAGTTAATTAATTAAACCGTTTAAAACTTATGTGACCACATGATAACAATTTTGTGATTAGTTAATTAATTAAACCAGTGAACAATAACACTCAATTTATGGCTGTGGTCACAAATCGCACAAGGTCACAATCACAAATCATACAAATTTTTGGTAATATATAGTCTCAAATCACAAAATTTTTTAGGTTACATATTATTTATTGATCACAAATTATTCATTTTATTAGTCACAATTACCCAAGTAATCGGTCCCACACCCCACCCCACACCACTCCACCACCATCACCATCCAAACGCCGTTGCCACCTCACCACGACCACCTCCGCACCACCACTACACATATTTGTACCCAAATGTTGCTACTACCTCGTCAGCACTACCACTACAATCATCACATCCACTAGACGGTCTAAGTTCATAACATGGGTCTATGTTGGTCTGGGGGCGAAGCTAAGTGGATAGAAGAAGGTGACTCACTTAGATTTCCCGCATCCACAACCGTAGTGACGAAAGAAGATTTCAACTTCGCCAACAGACCCATAAAGATGATCAAGATATAGAACCAAAAACAGACGATGACATCAATCTAAGTGGTGGTGGTGGTACCGGACTCTCTGAATTTTACAGATGGTCGCCCTCGAGAATCCCAAAGAGGAGAAGGAGCAGAAGCGACCAGTGAAGAGGTGGGGAGGGGAGCCAGAGTCTGTTAGGTGCCTGCAGTGGGCTTGGTCGTAGAGAGGGGACACACTAGAAACAATGTTTTGCTATGGCGGTGACTACGACGGTAGTTGATTGGAAGTGGACGAAATGAGGTTAGGGTTAGGTTTTCTGCATTAAGCGGGTGGGTGTTGAATAGGGTAGGTGGGCAAAAAATAAAAATAAAAAATCTTCACACCTAATTATTGTAATGAAAAATTAAAAAAATAGGGGTGGATGTAATTTCCTCATTTCTGATTTTACTAAGCAAAGCCCAATTTGGCCAAATCTAATTTAGCCCCTATTTGACAAAAAAATATTTTTAAAACTCTTTTTTCTACGTACTTATTTTCAGTCACGTCTTTTTATAATAAAATATTTTTCATGTAAATCTAAAATCTTTCTTTACTTTTTAACCACACATTCTGTTAAAAAATATTATTCAAAACTCTGTTTTCCCAAATAATGGTTATCAAACACAGGCTTAATTTATTGGCCTGGTCAGAAATTTTTTTAAATGGCACTATTTCAATAGTCAAAAAGTAGCACCTTTCTCTAAAAAAATGAAAATAAAGATAAAAGTTGATATGTCCAAATTTCAACTTATCCCTTCTTAAACTTATACTAATCAGAATTTTATGAGAAAAAATGGCATATCCAATTTCAAAAGCAACAAAATTCTAACACATCAACAACTTCCTTCAACAAAATCCAACTTTTACACATACCTTGAATGAAGAAGCGCAGTCCATTACGAGGAAGCAAACGTAAAATAAAGAATTAGTACATTTTGGGATATAAGTATTTTAACTAATGAAATAAGGCTTGTTTGTGAAAGAAAATAAATTTAGAAGAAGGTTAATTTTTATTTTCACTGTGACTTGGACCTTTATAAAGAAATTCGTCTACATTAAGGATCAATGGCCCTAGGATACTCTACCAAAGTATAAAAGCTACATTGTCAATGAAATAGAAGAAACAATATCGATCCTCAACTTATGACGTATGTGGCAAAGTGGTCCTTAGCCTTTAATTCACGATACTTTTGCCTCTCAACTTTCAACATTGTTGCACAAATACTCTCAATAAATGGAAAATTTTAAGTACTCCAACATGCTTTTTGTATTTGACACTTGATTTTATTACTCCCAAAAATATTTATTATTTTTTCTTATTTTTTAATTTCGCTAACTTCCCGTCAAATAATTATATTACTTTCCTCCATTGAAAATTGAAATATTTTGAATGCATTTAATTATGGAGTATAAGTTTGACTTTCCAAAAATTCACTCTCTATTTTAAAATGCTAATTTGAAAAGTCTCTTGGAGCATAATTTAAAAGGTTGATTTTTTAAAATAAAGAGTTAGGTTTAACGAGCATATTGGAGATGCTCAAAGTTTAGATAATAATCTTCTACAAATTGTCCCGTTAATAGTGGCCTAAGGTTTGTTTAAACAACAATATATTTTAAAAAAAATCGGTTGGCATGCTTGCTTTAGCCGAAAGTAATTCGATATCAGACCAAACTACTCGAATTTCCATTACAATTAAATTGTAAAAAAGTTTAATAACCTTTTTTTGTTTTTTGAAAAATGAAATTGGATTGGAATGTGAAAATTACACGGATTACCAAATTAACGGTTACTAAATGGTTATTAATTATCCGTTTTTAATTTTGATCTTACGCGCGGAATTATTCTATTAAAAGCAACAAGTCACTTTTTAATAGTTTCTAGATGATTAAACATACAATTTAATTATCCTATATTTGAATACCGCAGTAACAAAGAAATCAATAATAAACACCAATATGATGATGGTGAATCTCTAACTCCGGGATCAAGCTAGTTATCCTCACTATAGACAATACGAAGTGAGTTACAATCAGATGCTATCTAGTCGACTCCACTAGACTTCCCGTTCTATTTCCTGCCAACTCCTAGGTCTGCTCAAAGACCTGCTCCAAAATCTGCTCCAAGATCTTTTGCAATTGTCTCTTCCCAGTGGAATTTCAAGAACATGCTCCAAGGTCTTGTGCTCTTTCTGTGCTTGTAGTCCAATCTCTCTCGACTTCCAAAAACTTTTGAAATCCAACTGATAAAGTACCTTACTAAGGATGCTTAGGAAGAAGGCATTTTGGATTATTCAATTTGATATTTTCCCAAAGTGTGGTTGAATGATATCGAGAATAAAAAGAATAAATCACAAAGGAAGAATGTGTTCTTGGATCTCTAGAGAATGATATGAAGCAAAAGAATAATAATCAACCACCACAAATCGTGCATAGACTTGTGTATTTATAGGATAGGGTAATTAGATTAAATGGGTCGAAAAAAATACTTCAAAACAACAATTAAGATTTTTCAGATCGACGTGTCGCTCTAGCTAAGAGCTAGTGACAGGTAAGCGATGGCATCTCGCTCGAGCGAGAGTCGGGCGATAGGCAAGTGATGACGATTCTATTTTTATCGCTCGAGCAGTGTCTAGACGATAGGCTAGCCAAAATGCAGCGCCATGTTTCTCCTATTTTTATGCTGGAACCCTAGATCTCATAACTCAACTTATACAAATTTCACCCTAGGTCCTTGACTTTTATCTACGTTACAAATTAGTTATTTTGTCCACAGAATTATCAAAACTGAAAACCTAACAAACTCCGCATTTGGCATTTTGTGATAAAACTATACAATAAGTCAAGAAAAACTAAAACAAAATCTAAACTACCCAAGCTACCCAAGCACTGTTTCTTGCATTCCTTGTCAAACCTGTTTTCTGAAATCCAAACCTCAAATACCAAGTGTAAAAATACGTGATACAGGAAATGTAACAATCGAAAATCATAATCATAAATAAGCATGCTAGTTTGAGACGTGATATTAATGTCAATCAAAATATCAACCGAAACATTAACATCACAAAACATCAGAACTCAAACAGTTTATGTATTATGATATGGAAAGCAATGCAATGCCAATTCTCTCCCTTACTGAAAACTCTCAACATGTTTATGCAGCATGCAAAATGTAAATATGTCTCTCCCCAACGACCCTAGACATAAAATGCAAATGTCACTGCATTCAATTTCAATTTCAAGCTTTCACCCTTTGTGTAACTAATCTCTTTTGTAACTACTCTCTTCCCCTTTTTGAGACAAATGACAAGAGACCGATAATCAAAAACTTTTAACATTAACATATAATAACTCAATAATGCAGTTGTTAGCATGCACAAGTATAATCGATGTACAGTAAACCTTCACACATGCTTAGTTAAAGTTAAAATATAGTAAATTATATGAGTGACCTATGTATGTAAAGTGTCACAATCATTTGTAAGTAGGACTTCAAACCTTAATTTTGTGAGAAATTACATGATAAACATCACTGCCAAGAAGTTTATTCCCATAAGGACATGCAGAACATTATTGTCAAGAAGTTTATTCCCATACTTATGAAAGTCAAACTATTTAAAGCACATTAGAACCTATACAGAAGAGCTCATTTTGTATGGAAAGTTCATTTCTCCCTCTGACTTCGAGCATATTTTATTTTTTTCATCTTTTAATATTTTAAACGCATTATTATTTTTCACATCTTAAGTGCATGTTCTTCTCTATCAATCGACTAAAATGACCGTTGTAGCGAGCTTTATGCCGGTTAACCTAAGTCAATTGACTATTGGCATTAGGTTCTGAGAAACCTTGCATCAGTTTATGAGAAACCTCGCAGACTTAATTGTACGAGTCAAATAGGCTTCGAAAAATAACATAAGATATTGAGCTTTTTATTTTCGGGGATAAACTTGAGTTTAGGTCTAATAAATAAAGTCAATCCATATTCAAAGTCACCTTACTAACATATGATTGTCATCCCAAATCTCACACACATGGTTGAGTCTCGCTAACAGTGTCATAGTGTGTGCATGCGATGGTACATGAAAACACATATGCTAAATACTCCATAATAACCTAAGTCAGCAATGGAAACTATGTTACAACTCATTGATTAAACACATGCTTCATCACAACAAACAAAATCAAGTATATTGTATATTATACCATTTTCCTAAAAAAAAATTTTGAATTTCCATTTTTTTATTTTTATATAAAAGTATGTATGCACCAAGCAGACAAAAAAAAATATCAAACACACAAAAATAAATTAAAAAAATGCATGAGTTCTTCAACCTAAAAAATAAATAAACAAATATGATACATACATAAATCAAAATGTTCTACAAATTGTCCCATTAATAGCAGCCTAATGTTTGTTTGCACAACAATATAATTAAAAAATAAATAAATCGTTTAGCTTGCTTGCTTTAGCCAAAAGCAATTCGGTATTAGACCAAACTACTCGAATTTTCATTACAATTAAATTGTAAAAAAGTTTAATAACTTCTTTTGTTTTTTGAAAAAGGAAAATTGGATTGGAATGATAGTATATACATACTTCGTTTCATACCTGAGGCTGAGGCTGTTTAATGATTTGAGAAGCTGTGGAGCTTATAGAACATTATTACAAATCGTGGTTTGACACTAGAGTTATCCCCTATACTATACTTGCAGGCAGCATTGGTACATTTTGGCATCAACTGATCCAATTGAGTTGTGCACTAAAGCCAGGGATCTGAGAAGTTTTGGATGGACGCTGTGTACGAAGAGCCTCCTTATGCGTGGAATGTAGCCCTTATTTGACTCCCATTATCTAAAAAATTCATTNTTTGACACTAGAGTTATCCCCTATACTATACTTGCAGGCAGCATTGGTACATTTTGGCATCAACTGATCCAATTGAGTTGTGCACTGAAGCCAGGGATCTGAGAAGTTTTGGACGGATGCTGTGTATGAAGAACCTCCTTATGCGAGGAATTTAGCCCTCATTTGATTCCCATTATCTCAAAAATTCATCCTTCTCTCTCTCTCTCTCTCTCTCTCTCTCTCTCTCTCTTATTTTCAACCACGCAATCGTTCATAAAATAATATTACACGTAAATCGAAAACTTTTCCTTATTTTTCAGCTGCACATTTTAGAAAAAACACAATTAGAAAATTTATAATATAAAATAACGGGGGCCAAACGGAGGTGTAGTCACCGATCCGACATTTGTCCAATTTAACCTCCCCCAATCTCATGTAATTTGTTTCTGAATAAGTTTAAAAACACATCACGTGTCTTTAATCATGCTAGAAAAACTTGTCTTGGAATTATGATCCATTCTCCAACCAAAGGTCACGCTTGGTTCATTGGAATTGTATAGACATGAAGGGAAAATATAGCCTTTCAAGTCGTGGATATGAATATACAATTAATACTTTTCAGCTTAAGGGATACTTCGTTTCATACCTGAGGCTGTTTAATGATTTGAGAAGCTTCGGAGCTTAGAGAACATTATTACAAATCGTGGTATGACATTAGAGTTATCCCCTACACTATACTTGCAGGCAGCATTGGTACATTTTGGCATCAACTGATCCAATTGAGTTGTGCACTGAAGCTAGGGATCTGAGAAGTTGTGAACGGACTCTTTGTACGAAGAGCCTCCTTATGTGAGGAATGTAGCCCTCATTTGACTCCTATTATCTCAAAAATTCATTATTCTCTATCTTATTTTCAACCACACAATCTTTCATAAAATAATATTACACGTAAATCGAAAGCTCTTCCATCTTTTTCAGCCACACATTTTCCAAAAACACTATATCAAAAATTATAATTTAAAATAACGAGCGCCAAACGGAGGCGTAGTCAGCGATCCGACATTTGTCCAATTTTACTTCCCCCAATCTCGTGTAATTAGTTTCGGAATAAGTTTAAGAAGCCATCGCGTGTCTTTAATCATGCTAGAAAAACTTGTCTTGGAATTATGATCCATTCTCCTACCAAAGGTCACGCTTGGTACATTGTAATTGTATAGATGTGAAGGGAAAATATAGCCTTTCAAGTCGTGGATGTGAATATAATACTTCAAAATAAATATGCTCATAAATAAATAGTGTTTTAGTTAAAGTTTGAAATAAATAAACTACTTATTTTGAAAGTTATTTATCTTGCTATTAAAAATAAGTAATATTTTTACTTAAATTTTATTTCCAAGTAATAAACTACTTATTTTAAAAATTATTTTATCTTCTTATCAAGATAATTAAAAATTTCATTTATAAGTTAAAAGATAATTTATCTAAAAACGTTTGGAAATAAATCATTACCTAAAACTACACATCAATACTATTATTGCCACTGGATAATGATTGACAGTCCCACAGTCGCCAACAAAGTTAACTATTCAAAGGCTTAATTCATTCAACCTTAAGTTCTACTAGACCGAATGGTTGTATATAGAAGGTTATTCCCATGCAAAATAATTGGACGGTCAAAATAACGAGAATGGATTCTATTGATCTCAAAAAAGGCGCCAATAGAATCCCTTTCATCTCCCATTCACGTAGATATCACCTGCATATAGCAACACCTCGTTAGGAGGCAAAGGCTACCAGTCGAGAAAAAAGTCCGGCGATCGTTTGCACTACGACAGTCAAGTCAACCGCCGACGAGAATAAAAGAGAGTGCAAGAAAGGGACTTTGGATAGGTCTAGAAATCAAATCCCAAACTTGTGCAATATAAAGTGGTTTCTATTCTTCTAATTTTCTTATGTGGGATAGTCATTTTCCAATTTTCCACCAATTGCTATTCCTAATTTATTACAACTTCAAGTGGTCATATGTTGGCCTAAATTTCTTATTCACCCTAAATTGATTTTGAGAAAATAAATACATTACGGAGCCCGACTAAAATCTAACCATGGAGTAGAACACACTCGGCCAAAAAATATTTTGTCCAACTAACGGAGCCCGACTAAAATAATTCGTCAAAAGTTGGTCAAACCAACTAATTAATCCATTTTTTTGTCTATCAGTATCCGATATGTTCGGATTACTTAAGTTTTTCTTACTTTTAGGTAAACGGTTACTTTTTTTTAACTGACCTTTCACCTTTCCGTCAATTAACAAGCTTATTTCCAACTTATTAACTTATAAGTAGACTTCTTAAGCTTAGACTAACATAATACTTTCCTGGCCAAACATAATAGTATCCTAGCTTCACATATAGATGCAGCAGAGAACGAATAAAAACAGGGAAAACAACTGAAATAAATCAAATAAGGATTAGATAATAATGTTCTACAAATTGTCCCATTAATAGCGTTCTAATGTGAAAAACGCAAGTTCGACCCTAACAACACCTAAAGGGGGTGAATATGTATAATATGTGGGATTAAAATCTTATTAAATAATTAGCAACAAGTCACCAATTAATTATCTCTAGATGGTCAATCATGCAGTCATTTTAATCCTAATTTTAAATACCACAGATCATACATTCATAATATAAAGTAGTAAATAAACGGTATGATCACGGAAAAACCCAACCAGATTGCCAGTCAATCCACTATAAACGATTTAAGACTTTACCAGACCAGACGACGACACGTACTATCTGACCTCCTGACTGTAATTCAAATGCTCTCCTGAATTCTGTGCACCCCTACACCAATTCTAGCAGCAATAACCAATGCTCTCCTAGAACTTCGCTCCCCTGCAGCAGCCCCTAACTTGGTAGAATCACCTATCTCTTGTGTATCACGAAGAACGACCTGTTCTTTACAGACAGGAACTCCTATCAACTTCCTTGATCTTCAGCACCTCAGATATGTAGGAAGAATGGTTTTTGGTATTTGGATTTGGATTTTGATGTTTTTCTCACAAACATTCACACAAGAATTGAAGGTTGAATGATATGACATGATG
>CAIGRK010364746.1:0-28139 GCA_903798315.1 Fraxinus greggii | reverse complement strand
TTTTAATTTGATGACTGAAATATTATAACGTTTGTATTAAAATTGTTACTTTTTGGAAGTAGATACGATCTTGGAGCCACATCTTCAACTACTATTTCTATTCTGGTATAAATTATGACCAAATGACCAAAAATCATTCAACGCTATTAACTAGCCAACTACACTACAACACATGCATTGCACATAGCTCTCACTAGTTTTACTTAATTTCCTCTTCCCCATGCTCGTCAATTTGTGTGGCAGGTGGCAGAGGACTTCAATGGCGACATTGGTAGCAGTATGTGGAGAAATTGAGCCCCCTGTTTGATACCTTTTTTTTTTTACTGATTTTTTTCAAATACTCATTTTCAACTATATATTTACACAGTAAAAATTCTTGCACGCAAATCCATTTTTTATATTCTTTTCAACCACACATTATTCAAAAAAATAATATTCAAAACTATTTTTTCTCTTTAAAAAGTCAGTTAAACAAGGCGACAAGAAGACAAAAGTACCCTTATGATTCATATACGCAAATACGGCACATGTATACAGGTCCATGTTTGGTATTGATTAAAATCTAGATTATAATTTAAATCAAAGTCAATAATTAATTTCAATGACACATTTCATGAGATTCACAACTCTTCAATCACAAGTTAACAACTTTTATCAAAATTTACTAATAATATAATTTTAATCTCCACTAAACATTGGTTAGATATTTTTCTTATTCGTCATTTCTTATTATTTAAAATAACTCACATTTAACCGTTGCTCCTTTCAAATCATATTATTCCTCGACTCCTAATTATTCAAGATTGAGAGGCTAGTTAGTCTTTCCTACGACCAAGTTTCCTACGACCAAGAATAAACTAGTAAGTACTTTCTCCCATTATTTTTAAACCCGAAAGGTTGGGCCAAGTTTAGCACTTCGTTAGTTCTCCAACCTTGATTCATCACTTGATATCATTATCTATGTATGAAAGCTTTACCAAAAGGGTCATGCTATGTGTACATGGATGTACACATCGAGGTTGACATAATGTGAGTGGGGGTGGGCCCATGCTACAGTATCGTGGCCCCACTCCACTCACATTATGTTAATCTATCGGTGTACATCTATGTATACATAGATTAATCCTTACCAAAATACCATTTGTACTTTGTTGTTATCAAATAAACATTTTAAATTTTAATATGGGAAAAATCAAAATTAAGGCATTAACTACGCACAATTCAAAAATTAGGTTTGAAGTTGAATTAGTGCAAAAATCAAGTATTTATTTATTAATTAAATATATTTTATTAATTAAATATAATAAAATCACAATTATATAATTAATAGTCACATGTACATAATTATAGGTCACAACTTATTCATTGATGACACATTAAATAATTAATTGGTCACAAATTAATTCGAGATCACAAATCAAAAATTTTATAGGTCACATTTTATTTTATTGGTTACAGATAAAAAATTATAGGTCACAATTTATCAATCAATCACGTATTTTTAAATTTGTTGATCACAAATTATCGAATTTTAAGGTCACAGTTTATTTTATAGGTCACAAATAAAAAATTATAAGTCACAATTTATCAATAAGTCACGTATTTTCAAATTTATTGATCACAAATTATCACTTTCAATGTCACAGTTAAACAGTTGATCACAGGTAACCAAATAATGGGTCACATACGACCACCACCCACACTGCACATCACCACCAACACCATGACATCACTACCAAAAAAATTGTCGCCACCAGATCCAATTGACTGCTAACAAAAACCATGACATCAACTCTATCACATCTTCAGCCACCAACAACCACCATCCCATCTAAATTGCAGGTACACCAATAACTTGTTCTCTACTTGTTATTAGCACAGTCAACAATAATAATTTTAAGAATCTCAGGTGCACCAGCAAACAAAAATTCTCTACACACGCTGATAATTTATCACAACAGCATTTAGAATAAAAAATAGAATTCAAATAAAAACAAAAGAAACAAGATTTTATCGCCAAAAAACTCGAATTTACTGAAATTGGAAAGTTTCTCATTCATATTTGATTAGATTGTTGAACAGTTGACGAGTTCCTATGTTAATCGTTAAAAAAACACTACAAGTAAAGAATATGCTGGTGGATCTGATGTTAGGTTATGACAAAGGTGGAGGCGGATGAGGAAATTATAACTTTATCGGAGGTGGAGGCTGAGGACTTGGTGGATCTGACATCAGATTTCTACGAAGTCTCAACCGAGATCAGATGTTTGTTGGAAGCATTGGATGACGAAGTCTACAAAAAAGAGATTGAGGGCTGCAACTACATCGGCATGCGGAGAAAGGTCAACTAATAGGTGGCCATCATCATAGCGATCGGTTTGGGAGTGCCAATCGACGAGGACGTATTCAAATTTATTTCTGCTCTGATTCCATACCACTTTCTACTTCGTAAATAGAGAGAGATGGTTTTGCTCTAATTTCATTTCCTTTCTGTTTCGCAAATAGAGAGAGAAATGATTTTAGTTTTTAATCACCTGATTTTTGTAAAAACTTCTTAATCACCTGTTTTTTTTTATAATTGAATCTTAAACCCCGGTATACTTTTATTCAAATTTCAAAAGTAAATAAAAAATTGGGCCCCAAAGATTTCTTGGTCCGATGTGGTCGCCTCGCCTCAGGTTCGAGCCTAGATAAACGTAAGGTTAGTGCAAAGATTTTGTCTTGGACTCGAATGATGGGGGAAATTGTAAAGGACCAATTATGACACGACGTATTCAATATTTAAAATTTTGAGCATCAAGGACTGGGCATTTTCGTCATTAATATCAATTAACAGAATTCTGCCTGGGTATCCACTGCATCTCTCTCTTCTATGCAGACGTTCTCACTTGAATCGAGCTAAAACCCTAGATATTTACGGACTGATTCAATTCGGGTCACAACAAGAAATGAGTCGACCCGAAGCCTGCGTGCTCTTCGCTCAGACATTCGTTCACCCCAACCTCAAGGAATACGTCGACGAGGTATTTACTTAATTTTCAATGTTCAATTTATGTTAGTTTGAATTTTTTTTTTTTTACTTTTTTTTTGTCTTATAGAAATTGGAGAGTAAATTGAAATTTTGAATTGATGCTTATGAATTCGATAGTTTTTGCTTCCCGGGTTTTTCAAGAGAGTTGAAAACTTGAAATGGCGGACTGTTTACGCAATTTTTTGGGTACTACAAACTTGTGCATATATTTTTTAGCCCTTTTTGGGCACCATCAAGAGTGATACTGCCCAATAAATCTAGCTTCTTCTACAAGAGAACATGCTCTATAAGTAAATTTTATGTAAATGAGCACGTTTTGATATAATTAACTTTTGTACTGATCAAAATTGGAAATTAGATTTATTTTGAGGGCAAGAGCTATTTTCAAAACAATTGACTTTTTTACTTAAGGAAAAACTAGCATATCCAAACATGTTGCAAACAAAAAGTTACTTCCTAAGCTTAAAAGCTAGTTAATTTTGCTACAGTGCTAAAAAAAATTTGCAGCCGAAGTTTCATGAATTATATCGCATATATTTTTTACACTAGATAAAGATGTATAATTCAAAAAGTGTAACAATGGAACTTCTAATTGAGTATTACTATTATTCAATTATATGGTCTTACACAATTTTGCTTCTACACGTCATCATGAAAGCATGGCATGGATTTAGGAGGGGCGAGATATGGCAATTGGGCCGGTGTTAGATTTCTTGTAATTCTTTATGTTAGACAATTTTACATCTAATAGAGAAAAGTTCAATAGGGCATGGACAAATGTTTAGCAAATATTGATATATACGTTATTAATTTTCCTGTTGTGAATTGTCAGTCACCATTTGCAGTAAGAGAAGAATAAACACACAGGACTATATATTTCAATGGGATCGCCTATCTAAAAGCCTCCTTTGGCAGTGCGGGAGGTTTGGTTAATTACGTGAGCACACCAGGGATTGACTGTAAAAATGAAATGGTAAATGTTTAGACAGACTGGAATAACTAGCTACTGTAGGTACAGTGTGGAGCAGGATTTTTCCCATGGAGGTCCTATTTTACTTTTGTAAAAGTCAAGCGTTTAGGGTTAAGAAATTTTTTTTAAGTTGCTCAATAGTTGGAGAAAATCTCAGGTTGGCATGATATCTGTTGAGAATTATAAACCCTAATTTTTTTCCTCCGAGAGCAATCAATTTGAAGAAAGAAAAATAAACATTCAAGAATACGCAAGATTTATAGAGGTTCGTCATTATGTGAGACTACGCTATGCCCTTCCCACCTGTTGTTGCCATAATTCTCTATGATGAAAAAATGATTTACAAGATAAAATCACGCTCTATCTTCTCTAGCCTTTCTTTTTGACGATAATAAAAAAAAAAAGCCCAAGGTAGGTTTCCTATTTATAAGATAAATTAGGGTGAAATTGAATTTACAAGGACTCTAATCTTCGTAAAGTGGCAATAATTAAGATCGACAATAATTAAGCTCCCCAGCTTAACAGATATCTACCATAATATGGTAGAAATGTTTCATCTTTAAGATGATTTGTTACGGAATACTTCTATTGGAATTTTGTCCTTTAGGACTAAGTGATGACTTCGGATAGCATTGAGCCCCATTTGTCTCTTTCAACTTCTTTATTCTTTGCCCAACCTTTTTTTCATTGGGTTATTAGACTTGCTGATTTGCCCATCTAGAAATAAACTGACACACTTCATATTTATTAGTTGGAAATAAAAAAGTCAACAACACAATATATCCTTTACAGCAGATAATTAAAGAGGATGGAACACCCTTGGTCTTTACCATGTAAATCTAAAGCATTATAAGAACTTAGCTCTATCTCATATTCAGAAACTTCCGGCTCACATCCCTCAATGATCCAATTTTTTCCTCTTATCAACTTTTGCAAAAGGTAGACGAAACCATTGCTTTCCACGTTAAAACACCCACTTTTGCCCTTTCCAAATCCAATTTCTTTTCAAGGAGTAATCTATTAAACCTCTTTTTGAAAACCCAATTAAGACCAGCATCTTTAGAAGTGTTTGCTATAGCATTTTGCAGCATCACAATACAAAAAGAAAATGCTCAATACATTATGAATTGTTACAACTTTGTGTAAAGACAGAAGTACAAACATATGTTTTGAATCAATCATGTATATTAGAGCATGTTTGGGTGAGCTTATATTGAGATGATGCAATAACTAGAATTTAATTTTTTAGTTTAAAATCCCTGTCAGATTAGTAATTTTTTGTTTGGAGTGTTTGCATAATGTTTCGTTTAGGTTTCCAACTGGAATTGTGATTATTTTCCTGGCTATTAAAGATTTCCTTGTTATGGTATTTGATTTTGAATTTTATCCGTGATTAAGGATTTCCTAGTTACATTAGGCTTTGGACTTCTTCTATTTATTTAAGTTTTCCAAGTTAGAATGATTTGGAGTCCTTGAGGTTGGTAGGGCCTATGAAAATGTGACAATGCTCCAACATAATGCATCTTCAGTTCTGGTTTAAATCAATAATACACTTCATGTGTATTATGCATTTATTAATAAAATATTTGATTACCTTTCAAAAAAAAAAAAAGTCATCTTCAGTAGGACTAGTCTCATCCAGTGTCACCATCAGACTTTGACACCGACACACCAACATTGTCTACAATTGTCACAGTGTTGTCCTCATTATCTAGAAGATAATACAAATAGAGATGTAAACATAACAGGAACAATTCAAATAGCTGAATTGAATTGGAACGAGGCCTTGAGCTCTCAGTATTATGAAGTTCTTGTCCTCCATATTTCTTCAAACTCTAATTATCAAGTCGTCCTAGCACTTCTCGAACTGTCCTAAACTCCGTTTCCTATCATTCTTGGTTAACCAAGTTCTCTTAGTCACCCTCATTTATCCTCACAGTCATGGGAACTGGCGGTTTGGCTTAAAAGCATAATTGCTTGCTTTAGCGGGTTTTGGTCAACCCATTGTGTTTTGCCTGCCTAGCCTGTTGTCTCCATCAATTTTAACTCTGGCTCTTCATGTGACATTTTACTGCCTCTTTTAGTTATTTGCTTATCCCTTGAACCGATTCTCTAGACTAAAATCAGTCCCCTTACTTGTTCATGTTTGTACACCCGAATTATGCATGCTTACACACACCATACGCATAAAACGATATTTTGCTTCGTGTTCCCCCTTGAAATGCTGTGTACTTATATGAAATCATTACTGGTTTTGTAATTGAAATGCCTTATTAATTGATGCAAGTGTTCCTACTGTGTATTCACTCCAGGTGTTATTTGCGGAGCCTGTAGTCATCACTGCTTGTGAGTTTCTTGAGCACAATGCTCCGTCAGCTTGTTCTGCAGTGAAACTTATGGGGTATGGTGGCCTTCCATCTCTCCACATTTTCCATGGAATTAATGTCTAATCTAATGATCTATATTACCTCTGATATCACGTCTTGAAGTAAGGGATCAAATGGTTTCCGTTCAGTTTCTTTAATTTCTCTGAGGTTTGGCATTTACTTTGGAGTGCCAATTCACTTCCCTCATTTAATTTTCTTTTATTTACAGGGCCACTTCACCTCCCTCATTTGCGTTGGAGGTTTTTGTTCACTGCGAAGGAGAAACAAGATTTAGGCGGCTATGTCAGCCCTTTCTGTATTCTCATTCATCATCAAATGTACTTGAAATAGAGGTATTCTCTAAAACTTAAGGGTTTTCTGATTTTCCCTTTTTACGGATCTTATTCTGTTTTACACGTTGATGTTCTTGAATTTTGATACCTCTCTGATACGGTCATAGCTGCACAGCGTGAGAGCTTTTCATTGATATGGTTTTGATGAGTCCTTGTACTTGATACAGAATATGGTTCAATGGAAATTATTTTGTTCAACTTGTGCACAGGGCCCCAATAAGAGGGGGCGTTTCCATTAAAAGAAATAATATAATGCAATACAATTATATATCTGACATAGCACAACTTCATACAGTTGAAGTCATGGCAGGTGTGTTTGCTCAATTTGATAGCCAAAGGGCAAGACAAACAATTAAGATCGATTCTAGCATGATATGAAATGATTTTGGGACATAAATGAGATATGTCCAAACTCTGTGGACAGTACTTAGCAAGTTTAATTGGTTGATAAAACAGGTTTACTGGAATAAAGACCTAGTATTTATATGCCTATATGGCTCCTCTAACGAGGATGGGGAATAGAGCTCGAAATAGCAAACTCATGATTACCTGCTTCTAAGATCAATCCCTGATTAGAAAGGACTTCAAAGTGAAATCAAATAATAAAGTTAACAACAGTGGACCAAAAAGTACAGGAAATTGGGAAGTCATGGAAATACATTAACATATCTGACGAGATCAACTAGAGCTGATCTATAGTCAATAATCCATTTTAAAGACTAATCAACAAGGACGTTTTCCTTTTAGACATAACAGAAAAGTAAACTCAATTATCAGATACCTCTGAAAGCCTATACTGCATCCATAAGGACAAAATACTGAAATAGAGCTAACACAAAATATTCATAGAAATATAAAACAAACTACTGAAACAGCGTAAGTCGAGCTGTAGAATCTTAGAACATCATTAATAGCTAGAAATATCCAAGAAGGATCAGTCTCTTGGCTGGTGGCAGTGCCAAAAAATTCTTGGGCCTGGTGTAACACTTTTCCTTCTTTTGTAAATCTTTCAGTTTGCCAATGCATGCATTTTGCTTATGTAAAAATATGCTCATTTTGTGATTCCTCATTTTTTAATTACTTGTTCTCTTTGTTATCCCTTTGCAGTCTGTGGTGACAAACCATCTGGTCATAAGGGGCAGTTATCGCAGCTTAAGTATGGTCATATACGGGAACACAGCTGAAGATTTAGGCCAATTCAACATAGAAGTTGACCTAGATAGCTCTTTGACAGATAATGTTAGTGCTATTGAGGGAAAACTTGAGGACCTTCCTCCTGCATTTCGTCCCATGAAACCGACAATTGAGGAACTTGTGCTTCCCCTGAAAATATTGTCCCAGACAGTTATTGCATTGGATATTCCTCTTGAAATAAAGAAATGTTTGCATCTAGCTTTTAAGATTTTGGAGTCTCCAAACCCTGGGGCGGCTGCTGATAAAGTTCTTAGTTCCTTGTTATCAGTGGTCTCAATTTATGCAACTCCTCACCTGTCTTATGATACTATTGATAAGAAGAGATTTGGCGTATATATATTGGAAAGTGGCGGCGAGGCTCATCATGTTCTTACTGAAGCCCGGAAGGAACTTTCAGATGTTTTTAAAAGTCTTAGAGATCAATCAGGAGGTTCAGAGAGCTTGTGTTTTGAATATGAGGTTCCTGCTTCCAAAGAGTTGGTGGACACTTTATATGAACACTTCGATTTTTGTGGAAACTCTGGAAATGTTGGATATCCTGAACTTTCACAGGTAACAGGCCTTTTTTCTTTTTCTTTTTTTATTCTTGTGGCATCTGTTTGCTTTTTGTAGCAGATCTAACGGAGAGGTGAAACCAATTCTCTCATCTATTTACTATTTCTCACACGGATGTCAAAATATTTGAAATGTGGAAATACTGATTTTTTTTTTCATTTTTTGTTTTCAGAATAGGAACACCATAATGTTGTTGAGTACGGCTCTTTTATTGTGCTCTGCCAGGGAGAGCTGCTTTCACTTTGTTAATTATGGTGGTATGAAGCAGCTTGGATATGTTTTCACCCACAGGACTCGAAATTCTACTACTATTACAATCTTGTTGCTTGGAGTTATTGAGCAGGCTACTCGGCTTTCAATTGGCTGTGAAGGGTTCCTAGGATGGTGGCCTCGAGAAGATGAAAGCATCCCTTCTGGTATTAGTGATGGCTATAATCTGTTATTGAAGTTGTTATTGCAGAATCAGAAGCATGATATTGCTTCACTTGCAACTTACATACTCCATCGTCTGCGTTTTTATGAAGTTACTTGCAGATATGAGGTACATGCTTCACCTTTCCACCATGCATGTGACTGGTTCTGCTGTTTTGTTTTATTGGAGTGTGAGGGAGCTGGGGAACTTTTGTGTGCACTTGTGGAAGAAAAATTCTCTAATCAGCTTAATTGAAATCATTTGCATTACTTAATAAAAATGTTGTATTTCTACCTTGCAGTGTGCAATGGTATCTGTACTTGGGGTTATTTCTTCAGTTGGCCGTGCTACAAATTTCACTTTGGACATGCTTGCCAGTGCTAAAGCGCAACTTAAAAAGCTCGTGGTATATGTCATAAAATATGATATTTTAAGCTGTATCTCTAGCATAGTTATCAGTGTGATATATCGCTTCGATGCATGCAAGTTATTCTCTAATATTGGTCATATGAATTATGCTGGTTTCTTAATTCGTATTTGATGACATTGAGTGGTCATATGAAATATGATAATTTCTTAGTGCGTATTCGTTGACAAGTATTATTTCAGAAATTGATAAATTTGCGTGGCCCAATTGAAGACCCTTCTCCAATGGCCGCCGCAAGCAGATATTTTATCCTCGGTGATGCTGGAGTATTACCATATGGCAAAACAAGAGGCTTGATTAAACTCTCAAATAGTTGCTTTTCAAATTGGGACATAGACCCACATTTGCTTTCCCTTCTCAAGGTATGCTGTTGTACTTGTGTTTCTGTAGCACATCACGTGCAGCTACATCCTTTAATTTGTGTTTAAGCACCTGCCTCATGTCATGATCCAGAAGGAATTTACAATCCAATGTAAACTAAATAGTAGATATTGATGATGATGAAAAAATAATAATACATGTCAAATTCTTGTATTTTCAAGCGTCGCCACATTAAAGTTGTAGATATTTCAGCTGTAAGCATGAGAGGGTCTCTTCTCTATCGCGCGCACAATACAATGACCTAGTATGACCTTTATTTTCTTCTGGTTACACTGTTGGTGATGCTCTGAAGCATCTATTGTGAAATATCTATTTACCAGTGTTCTAAAAACTTTTCCTGGAATCGACCCAGAAATAGTAAATGGTCGAGGATACGATAGTAAAAAGAATAACAAAAAATAAAAATAAATAAATAACAAAATTTAAGGTAAACTGTAGGTTCTCGACTTCTTTTTTTGGTTTGCAATTTTTTGGTTTTTCATCTACAACCGAACTAGTAACCGGAGCTCGTCTTTTTTTTTTTCTTGTTGAACTGGCCATAGTTCGGTTTTAACAACAATGCTATTTTCGGTCTTGCGTGTATTGGCAAAATGTTTGCTTCCTATGCAAGAGAGTCTATACCTTTTCACACTTATTCTATTATGTGGCACTTCAGTTTATGTTCTCAGTTATAGATCTGCACTCCATGCTTCGGTCCTACTTCAAAATCCATGAATTTGGAGAATCTTGACGACCATTTCCTAATGTTTTACCCGTGTCCTAATACCATAGTTATAAAACCTATCCCGGCCAGTCGTCTGCCGGAAAACTGGCGACCCGAGCCTTTAACTGGGCCTGGTGGGCTTATGTGACTGGACTGCAATTGACATAGCCTAGAATCACTAAACCGACGGTTTTTGACAAACCCCTGTCAACCAGCCCAGTTTTTCACAGGTTTTCAAAATTCTAATTTTGCAATTTTGAGGACAAGGGATTTGATCCTTAGACCTCCAACTTATAAGGCTAGCAGGCTTACATGGGACCAATAATACTTAGCCCATGTTTGGCTAATGTTTTTAAATTATTTATAATCGATCAAACAACTTTTTATTCACACTTTTCGTGGGACACACAAATATTACCAACTTATCCACTACACATTTCTATATATTTATAATTTAAACCGTTTATAAACACTTCCCAAACATGCTTTTAGTTGTCACTTATGTATAACAAGATATATTAATATATCATCATCTAAAAAAGTATGGAAAAAATTATAATTTAACATTTTATTGGATTTTTTAAATCAAACAATTATTTCATGGATTTTGTTATGTATGGAGAAAATGATTTTTTAACTAAGAAGAAAATGAATATATAATACTCATAAACTTTTGGTTGATGACTTGTGTGGTCTGTACATAACAAAAATGGGAATACTATCATTTTTTTAGAAATTCTATAATAGACAAATTTATAAAATTAGAATGCAAATATTATCTGTAACAATTGTGTTTATAATATCAATAATTTACAGATCTAAAAATAATTTGTCTCAAATAATTTAGAACTTTAATTTTGTTTCAAGGAGAAAATTTTGTACTTTCAAATTTTTTAAATATAAGCAGCTTTGTCATTTCACTCTTTTCTGGCATGATGAAACTTTTGCTGTACAGTGCATCTTCCTGTGATCCATGTTGTTTGCTAACCACAAAATGGTGTACATTTTTCTTCTCTTCCTTTTGTTCATTCTTCTAGCTTGTCTGATTACCTTTTTTTTGGCTTTACAATTAATCTCTCTGTTTTATTGCAAGCAGGAGAGGGGCTTCCTTCCTTTGTCAGCTGCTTTGCTGTCATCTTCTATTTTGAGATCTGAAACTGGGCATGCTTTGGACTTATTATTAGATATTGTATCACATATTGAAGCTACAATACTCTCACTCCTCTTTTGTCGCTCAGGTTTTAAGGCTTTTACCTTTACTGCATAACAATATTAATTTGTGAGTTCTAGTGATTTATTTTGCCTGCTTTTCTGTCAGGATTAACTTTTCTTCTACATGATCCCGAAGTCTCTAGTATGATCATTCATGCCTTGCGGGGCGTAGATGATGTTAGGACGGAAGACTCCATATCTCTTCGGTATGCCTCTGTCCTGATATCGAAGAATTTTTTTTGTCGCCCACAGGAAGTTAGTGTGATCATCGAGATGCATGTTAGGGCGGTCAGTTCCATCTCTTAATCATTTTTTTGTTCTTTACAAGGTTTCATTTTCTGATTTCAGTTTTCTCATTCTTGATTTACATCAAGTTTTTATTTTTTCTTGTTTCTCAATGCATCTTAGAGCACAATTGGCTAAGCCTAAAAAATGTGGATGTATAACGTACTTTTTCGTACTTTTAATTGAAAAAATTATTTTTTGGAGGTAAACTCGTATGTTATTGTTAAAATATTTGACTTAGGGCCTGTTTGAGCCCCCTTTTTGGTGTAGAATACATTTTGGAATAGTAGATTGATGGAGAATGTGTATTTAAAAAATAAGGAAAAGTTTCGGTTTTGAGTGTAATATTATTTTATTGAAGAATGTGTGGTTGAAAACAAGAAAGGGAAAAATGTATTTTGGAAAAAATGGGGATCAAACAAGGGCTAGAAGTTATGTATTTTAACACATATTTACTTATAAGCAAAATTTTGAAGCTTAGCCAAATATGCTCTTAGTATATTTTCATATTCTTTTTAAAGGCTTCATTTCCAACCATTTGCATTTTCGTTTGCTCTTATTGCAGATAAATGCTATAGATAATTTACTTACATTGGCTCCAGATACTGAAGAATTTCTATGGGTACTCTGGGATCTTTGTCGCCTTTCACGGTAGCACTGATTTATTTAAAGGCTGGATTTATCTGGATTTTGCATTATCTTTAGTCTTTTGACCAACATTTCTATGTTGTATTTCAGTTCCGAGTGTGGACGACAGGCTCTGTTGGCTTTGGTGAATTTTCCAGAGGTATAGGATGCGTAATACCAATATAGCTTGTAATGGAAATTCTGTAATATTTCTCAACAACGTGGTGCATAGCCTGTGGATTTGGAGTAACACCAGTGAGCCTCACTAAATATTTAATTAAAACTGAGATTTATGTAATTGTTACTGTTAGTGCAACCATGAACTAGCAATATCAGTTGTTTTATTTGGTGGTGATTGGAACCCATCTGATTAGTGGATGAAATTTGTGGTCTTCTTTTTCTGATTCTTGCCGTTTTTACATCATCTTGAATGGTAGAGTGTTCGAATTTTTAACTATAATGAACTCTATCTTCTAATTTTGCTGCAGGCTCTTTCAATTTTGATGACTGCATTGCATTCTGGAAGGGAACTTGATCCAGTTGCAGGACTATCACCATTAAGTCTTGCAATCTTTCATGCAGCAGTCGAGATTCTTGAAGTTATTGTTACTGACTCGACTGCGTCTTCTTTAGCATCTTGGATAGATCATGCTAAGGAACTTCACAGGGTATTACATTCCCCCTCACCAGGGTCTAACAAGAAAGATGCACCTGCACGGCTTCTTGAGTGGATAGATGCCGGGGTAGTTTACCAGAGAAATGGGGCTATTGGTCTCTTACGCTATGCTGCCGTGTTGGCTTCCGGAAGGGATGCTCATATGGCCACAAATAGTGTTCTAGCATCTGATGTGATGGATATTGACAATGTAGTTGGAGATTCTTCCAGCAATTCTGATGGTAACATTATTGATAATTTACTTGGAAAACGTATTACGGAGAAGGATTTTGTTGGTGTCATTCTTCGCGATTCTTCCGTTGCTCAATTGACGACGGCATTTCGAATTCTAGCATTTATTTCAGATAATACGGTAAGAAATTTTATATTAATTCTGTAATGCTGCATGATGTGTAGGATATCTTTCTGGCTAATTCTTGTTTGAGCCGTTTAGGATGTTGCTGCTGCCCTCTACAATGAAGGCGCTGTCATGGTTATCCATGCTGTAATGATCAACTGTAAACTCGTGCTTGAAAGGGCATCCAACATTTATGGTTAGTATGAATTCTTGCTGGTGTTGACAATAACATTTTGGTACCAAGTTTTCATAAACCTTGCAGAATTTTTTGTTCGCGAAGGTACAATAGGTCATTGATCATACCACTATCAGTTGATCCGTTAGTGTCAAATCTGTATTTCGTTGCTGGTCATATGAATTACCTCAAATTTAATATTTTCCTCCATGTTAAAGAGCAGCCTGCTGCTTCACCATATATTGCTGATCGTAATAATTGTAAATGCATGCATTATTCTGTCCATTTGATAATTGGGATGCAGATGCTACATAATCTTCTAATTTTGAGTACTGCTTTATCACCGACATGTTAATAGCATTTCTCGAATCGTATATGGCTTGGAATAATCTGTGGATTTGTTCTTGATACTGGGTAGTAAATGGTAATGCACATTAACTTCCTGTTTGCAACATCTTTGGTCAAGAGGTACAAGTCTTCAGTTCATTTCAGTCATGGAGATTTTCCAAGACACGTTAGTGAAAGTGCTCAGCAACGCCTTCAAGTATTTTGATTCCTTTTCTAAACTGAGTCATTGTAGTACATGTGGATCTGATCTCACAGTCAGGTGTCCTTTAAGGAGTGTGTAACATTGCTTTTAGACAGAAAATCTATGATTGGGAAGAAAGCTATTTTAAACACACGCTCAGCACATTCTTTAGATGATTAGATCAAAACGCGTTTTTTTTTTTTTAAAAAAATCCGGGTAAGAGCACAACGCTAAAAAGACGCGATGCACTTTCACACGGAGCTGTGCTGGCTATAGTGATAGTTTTGGAGCTATAGCATTGACGGAAGCTCTCTCTGATCAAGGCTGGGGCACAAGGATCCTGGTACTATCCAGTGTGAAGAACCCCGGAGGTGACTGCAATCAAATGGCAACACTGGATGTTGCATTGCGATGGCGGTTGAGATGGCTTGTGAATGTGTGTGTGGTGATGTAGTGAATATCTTGGTGATGAATTACTAATATGAATGTTCTTGCCATCTCCTGACCCTTCACAAGTTATTCATTTTACCGCAGTATTTCTATATCATTAACTTCTCTTTTGTGCAATATTTTGTTTTTGCATGGAGGAACCTTTTTTTAAGCAAATGTATGAAGGAACTTGGTTGTGGTCTATTTAGTATGTTATGCTGATTTTTTCTTATCAGAAATTATAGAGTAAAATGAATTGAGACGGAAATACTAAGAGAAATTGAGAATTTGTATAACTACCATAATCCTCCCTATAATACCTACCATAATCTTTCCTATAAATACCTACCTTAATTTGACCAATAAAGATTTACCATAATATGTCCTATGCAAAGAAGAAGACAACTCGATTTTATCTTCTAAATTAGGAGAAAAATAAAACCCCAGCCTTTCTAGGATTTGATTGAACAAGGAAAATCAAATTTTCCAACACTCCCCCTGAGGCTAGTGCGAAGATATTTCTCATTTCCAGCTTATAAAGGATTTGACTAATAAAGGAATGTCAAATCTTCAGCACTGACTGAAAACAAGGTTTCTCGTCTTATGCAGATTATTTAGTTGACGAGGGTACAGAGGGCAATACAACTTCAGATTTACTGCTGGAACGTAATCGTGAGAGGAGCCTCGTTGACCTGTTGATTCCATCTTTGGTCCTCCTGATTAATCTGTTGCAGAGGTTGAAGGTTAGTGGTGATGGTTTTTTTCTGAATCTCATTTTGGACTGAATTTTTATTCATTGTTAGGTTTTTGCATGTACATAGATGTTTTTAATAGTAAATTATCTAGGTTTATGCAATACAGATGCTCAAGTTTAGTGCTAACCAATATTATGGTATGGTGAGTAGTTTACCCTTCTATTCCCTTTGAAAAAATATAAAATAATGAAATGTAAAAGGTAATTTACCTTAGCTTAAGTAGCTGCTTGATTCATTGAGGAAAGCTGCGGATAAATGCTCTTCTGATCTGGAGATAAGGTGATTGTATAATTTCTTAAATTAGCAAGAGATTGTTGATTTTACTGTTATTTCGTTTGAGAACGAGACACTTTAATCTAGGAGATAGAGGAAAAGGGTTTCTTTCCAAAAATTTCCTGGACGATTTGCTATATTATGATGGGTGTTTTTCATATGTGTTATCGGAATCAATCATTTCTCTTGTTCAAAATTTATTTTATTTTAGGAAAGTGAAGTAAGAATCTCTCTTTTGTAGAACCATTAAGATGTGCTTTTACTTGATGTTTTCAAACATCATGCCGGAATCACAATCGTTTGTATGAGAACGATTGCCTTCTTCATTAACATTTGGAACTATGCTTTTATAGTTGATAAAATTATGTTTCTTATCTTTGAAAAAAAAACAAAAATGTCCAAGCCCGGGTACAGACTGAGTTTTCTGACACTGTTTACCTTCCGTGGTCTGTTATAGCTTCACTTGATATGGCTCTTCTGCCATTTAAGCTGATTGTATACTGAGCTATGTAATATTGAGACATGTTCTTGCTCCACCTGTAGGAAGCCAAGGAGCAACACAGGAATACAAAGCTAATGAACGCCCTTCTACAATTGCATCGAGAAGTGAGGTAGTATGGAATTTCTCATATTTCGTCGAATACAGTCTGTGGAGTAATGAATGATTTCTTCCATTTGCAGCCCCAAATTAGCAGCATGTGCTGCAGACTTATGTTATCCTTGCCCCGATTCTGCACTTGGCTTTGAAGCTGTATGCCATCTTCTTGCATCAGCACTAGCCTGTTGGCCAGTGCATGGTTGGACTCCTGGCCTTTTTCACTTCCTCTTCGACAATCTTCATACAACTTCTGTACTGGCACTGGGCCCGAAGGAAACCTGTAGTTTACTTTGTCTACTGGTATTTGGACCTTCCTATTGCACTGTTCTTTCAATAAATAATGATTTGATGATAGAAATGAGTTTGACGCAGTTCTTCACTACATTCTCTGGCTTTTTAGAATGACTTGTTTCCAGATGAAAGTATCTGGCTGTGGAAGAATGGAGTGCCAATGTTGACTGCACTCAGATCGTTGTCTGTAGGGACATTGTTGGGATCTCAGAAAGAGAAACAGATCAACTGGTATTTACTTTCTGGACACCCCGAGAAGCTGGTTTGTCAATTGTCGCCACAGCTTGTGAAGCTGGCAGAAGTTGTTCTGCATTGTGCTATCAGTGTATGTGATTCTCTATCATACATTTTTCTTTCTTTGTTATTTCCGTTTTCTTCAGATTGATGTTCTTCACTTCTGGTGTGGTGGACTGTCAAGCATGTCTTATTTTTCGTTATGCTTCTCTCTGATCGGGTTCATAGCCTTACTTTATGTTTAGTATTTCTCTCTGATTGTGTTATTATCACGTATCAGACATCAGTTGTCATACAAGATATGCTGCGGGTCTTCATAATCCGTATTGCAAACTTAAATATCGATAATGCTTCAGTACTGCTTCAACCTATCATATCGTGGATCTCTCATCACCTTTCAGAACCCTTGACATTGTCTGATGTGGATGCTTACAAGGTCATAATAAACTCACGTTTCACAAATTTCAGTTACTTTTACATAATTATCGTCTTGACATTACCCTTTCTTGTGGTTCCATTCAGGGGTTTCGATTGCTGAGTTTTCTTGGTAGCTTATTGGAACATCCAAATGGAAAGGTGGCGTTTAACTTACAAAATTTCCCCATTCAACACATCTAATTAAAATGCTTACAATTACAATATTATTCTCTCATTATCTATTTTATCCTTGTCAGTCATTATTGCTGAAGGAGGGTTATGTTCAGATGCTCACGAAAGTTCTCGAAAGGTGTATTAGTGCCACTAACTCGGATGTAAAACTGTTCCCAGAAAACGGAAATCTGGCTAAAGATGAATTTTCTTTGCTTAGTTGGTGTATACCCATATTTAAGTCTATCTCTTTAATTAGCGATTCTGGAGCTTCTGTGCAATATGCTGGAGCTAATGGAAGGTTAGAAAATGTTTTAAAGAGCTTTCATCTAATGCAATTACTCTTTTTTCTTATGCATGGATAGAGATTTATGATCATGCTTACATGAATTATTTTGTGTTTTCCAGGTGCATTCGTGAGAGTTTGACAGCTGAAGAATGCATCAAACTTTTGTCCTACCTCCTTAAATTTTCCATGGTATATTTCTCATTTGTGTATCTACATCATGTTGATAACTAGTTCTTCATTGTAAAACACAAAACCTTGCAAATTAGCTTATGAGCTGGTTCTTGTTAGTAGTTTTCAACTTTAGAGATTGTTCATTTGTTTCAGTAAACCTTTATGTTATACTAAGAAGCTCTAACACGCCACAGGAGTGGGATTGCCGGTGTCCAACACATATTGGGCATTCTAGGTGGCGTGTGATTTTCTTTTTGTTTCATATTTTTTTTTTTTAAATAAATCTGGTCATGTTGCCGAATTGGTGCCGACACGACAAATCCATTTGAAAATGACCAAAACAAAAGTTACCCAAAAGAGAAACTAACCTGAAAATGAAATCAAAAGAAGTTTCCATTAATTTAACTTCTGAGAGGTGATGATGGAGAGAGTCAGAGATAGATGGGTGGTTGACATGTCCCATGGAAAATTCACGATTCCTAAAGCATGCCTGGGTTTGTCGCCGCGTGTGTGAAAAAAAAAGTAACAACTGTGTTAATTTAACATCCACTATCTGAAATTGTATTAAATTCTTATTATAATAATTGTATTAACATATATTTTAAATTCTTGTTTTTACTGAGTCTAGGTTTATATCTGGCGTGCACATGTCCTTTTTTTTAAAGACTGTCAGCATGTGTGTTCTTGATATTTCGGACTTTCAGCTGTTTGTGTTTATTTGAATAACTGGCAGTTGATGTAATCTATCACTTTCTAAGGATGATATCACTTGCCAATAGAAAGAATGGGGGAGTTTGTGCATATCAAAAGATGCTTGTGTTTAATCCAAACTCTATATTATGGGAAGAAATTTTGGCTCCTTGATCATATGTGTGAATTAGAGTAATTTTGACCACCCTGCTGAGATTTAGTGAGATGAAGAGAGAATGAAACCAGATTATAAGGATATTTATTCAAAGACACCTTTGAACACTGTTATGGCTTCTCCTGTGGGGCAGAAGACAGTTGATTGGATAAAAGTTAAATTAATCAATGGCTAAGTTCTTTTTTGGTTTGCAAAGAATATGCCATCCTTTAACTTGTCAGTAGTTCACACCCAAGAGAGCCAATTAATAAAGAATCTATCAGTCGGTTGTGATGCTGGTGTCTAAAGGAACATGTGTTTTCATTGTAAGAGAAGGAATGATGTAAACATTTTAACTTGGATTCTTACATGGATGTTAAATGGATGATGACTTTTAGTATTTAGGTTGCATTTCATTGACTTGAATAATAATTTTTGCAGAATCTTGGAATGAATATCATCCTATAGAGAGTCTTGAGTTTTTCACCATTACTAATCCTGAGGGGTTGCTCAATTGGTCAGGCCTTGGGTTTGCTCCCCAATGGTCACCAATTCGAGTCCCCTCAGGGCCACTGAGGTGAGTACCCTGCCGTAAACTTCAGGGTCCCGTGGGATTAGTCGAGGTGCGCGCAAGCTGGTCCGGACACTCACGATTATCAAAAGAAAAATAAAGTTTTTCACCATTACTGTATATTGGTCGTGGTCTCATTATTGTTACTTTGACATGGTAGATCTTGAGGCTCCAATGCTTTATCAAAACTGTTANAAATTATTCATAAAAGTTTCATTAGGAATTGAACTTCCTCACCAGTTCGAGTCCTTTCAGAACTACTGAGGTGAGTACCAGATCGTAAACTTCAGGGTCTCGTGGGATTAGTCGAGGTGCGCGCAAGCTGGTCCGGACACTCACGATTATCAAAAGAAAAATAAAGTTTTTCACCATTACTGTATATTGGTCGTGGTCTCATTATTGTTACTTTGACATGGTAGATCTTGAGGCTCCAATGCTTTATCAAAACTGTTAAGATCTTTGAGCAAGTAATGGCTAAATTAACAATCTCTCATCAGAAGGATGTAGTTTGAGGAACTGTAAAGCATCATCTTTGGGAATAAGCTGTTTTTGTTCTCCCATTTTTTTTATACAGATGCTTCTTTATTTTCTTGCACTTTTCAAGTGATCATTCTCATATAGGCTTTCCTTAACACTTCTGGAGTATGGGATTCAAGGTTGTTCTGCATATTCCGAATTCAAAAAGTTTTCTTTAGACATCTTGCCTTCCCATTGATATTATTTAATCCTTCTGTTTTCTTTATTTATTTATTTTATTTTTATTTTTATTATTATTATTATTATTATTTTTTTTTTAACACTTAAATTGCAGGTTTTGCCTGTTGGAAAAGAATTAGTTACCTGTCTGTCTGCTTTCAAAGAAATGGGATCCACTACTGTAGGCCAGAGTGCTTTACTGTCGATTTTTATGCATAATCGTTCCTCTGGCATTGAGATTTCTGAGTCCCAAAGTAGACATGAAAGTGATGGAAGATACAATCTAATTGATGTATCTGATTGGAGGGAGCATCCTCCATTGTTATGTTGCTGGACTACTTTAATGAGGTCGATTGCCTCTAATGATATTTCTCCAGTATATACTGCTTCAGCTATTGTTATATTATGCACAGGAGCATTACGCTTTTGCATGGATGGGGAAAGGTTTGTTCAGAAATTTCTTTTTGTTCTCTACATTACCTTAAAGATTTTCTGCCAACTATAATTCAAAATTTCAGCTTATAATTTTTCGAATCTATATATCTATTCTTTAATATATCATTCTCTAGTCCTGTAATGATGTTTAACATATTGCATTATCTCCTTGATAACAAGGCTGTACTTAAATGAAATGTAAGGTTAAACGCGGTTGAACCAAGCTAGTGCTAATTTCTACTTGTTTAAGATTGGGTTATGTCCTTCAGAGCCCATCATCTCCCACTTAAGCTTTGGACTCCATGTTGACCTGTCGAAAACCTTTGCTTGGTGAATTTTGTTAAGAGATAAATCCCACATAATCTAATTATCGAAATGGAGACCAACATATAAAGGCTTGGGGTGTTTTTCTTAATAAGGTTTGTCTTTTAGGATGAAATCTCAAGTCTTAACATGAGAAAGAGCTCAATAAGTTCAAACAAGCAATTTGATCTTATTAAGACTCAAAAACGAGTATACTGATTTCAAGATTGATCAATTCAAGCGAACCCCCATTTTGCGAGAACGTGTTTAGAGATAAATTCCACCATCTCGAAGGGGCACAGACCACCCGTGCGACCCTGGAACTTCCATGCCCCCGGGGCAACCTTCTTCCCTTGCTTAGGTTGACAAGTCAGAAAAAACCTTTGGCTTCCAGTTTATCAATCTTATAGTTCTTAAAACGACTGCCTATAAGGACTCTAATAGCATGTTATGCTAAGATTAAAAGGTGCTTAAAGGCACTTCTTTGAAAGTATGTAGATAAGGTGCTTAAAAGCACTTCTTTTGGAAGTATGTAGATGCATACTTTCAAAGACGGTGCTTTTGAGCACCTTTTAAGCTTGGCATGTATGCTCTAAGATCTCAGGCAAAGCCAATTTTTGAAAGTGGGGAAGCATTCAATAAGAGTCGCATGGGAAAGAAGTTCATCCTCTAATAAAAACCTTGACTAGAAACTTATTCTTGTCCTTCCAATACCTTTTTGCCTTGTCTAATCCTATTTGTAGAAATCCTATTTGTAGAATATTTTGGTTAATGATGCTAATCACCTATTCTCCTAATATAAGTCTAACTAATATAACCTTTAACTCCAATACATTTGTCTTTTACTTCATTTTGTAAACTCAGTTCCGTTATTGTTTCTACAATATCTCTATTTCTTTCCTTCCCTTATACCAAAGTTTCTATCCCGCATCCTGTGTCAGCTTCTCTCCTTTTCATACATCTGTGTGAATGTTATAAGGTTCCTCCTATCAGCAGATGTACTGGTTCAAAGGATTTTATTGTTTATTGGAATTTGAAATTTCTACTCTAACCTATTCTATATCTTGCATTAACTTCTTTACACCTCTAGCATTAGCGCTTGGGAACCAATGCTTACTCCTTGAAACCTTTGCACTTTGATGTGCCACATTGCTTATGCATTACACCCTTGCTAGCCACTTTGACTACATGTGGCATCTGATGTGGTGCATCTCTAGTAGTAGACGCTCCAAGAATAATCTGTGAAGGCTTCATGTGATATTATATATGTGACAATTTTATATTGGTTGTCAACCTGTTGCAACTATAGTTTATGTGGGCTTGAGATTGGACATGTTGAAATTTGTGTAAGGGGTTTTCTGATACTCTATCCTGTAAGGTAAAATTTGTGTTTGCTGTGAAATCTTTATCCTTGTTATTAGCAACCACCACACACATTTCTCCATTAATACCTTGAGGTCATCTAGGAGCTTCTATTCTATTGTCTCGTCATGTGATTTTATCTGGAGAATCTCAACTTTCTACCTATGAAATATATTTTCATTTCTATTGGCCAACTCGTTTCATTTTCATAATACTAGATTTTCTTTTATTAATTTAATTTTGTCAATCAACTTCTACGAGGTGGGATTTAGAAATTGATTTTCTCAATATAGCATGAAATAAATTGCAAACTGTATTGTTTCTTTTTAGCTTCAATTTGGAGAGGGTGGCTGCTATCAAGTTCTTTTTCAGAATTAAGAATGAGAGTTCTTTAGATGGTTTTATTGAAGAGAGCATGAACCAGATCGAGGAATTTGCAAATCTGATAGAGTCAGAGATAAGCAATGATACATATTCAGCTGCAGGGGATGTGCCCCCTACTCTGTACGAGGTACAGTTTCTCATTTTCCTTCCCTTATTTTAGCTCCTTCCCTTGTTTCTCTCAATTATACTATAATGGATGTGCAGGTTAAGGAGTCTGCAAACTCTTTAATACTTCTGTTGCAAAAGTCAACTGATACATTGAATGAGGATGTTACAATTGCCAGTCTCCCAAGCTCATTAGTTGTTGCTCCAGTTCCTTCGAGGGTGCATAAAATTGCAAACAGTAGCATAGAACGGATGGAGGATTACAGCTTGGATGAATTTGGAGACAATTTTTTTTGGGAATATCCTGAAACTCTGCGTGATAGACTTGCACAGACCGGTCTTCCTGCAAAAAGAAAGATCTCTTCATTGGAGGGACCAAATAGGCGTGCCAGAGGGGACAATGCTGCAGCTGAGGCCATCACACAAAGTACATTCTCTAGGGGATCCGTACCTGTTGCTGCCCCCTCTGGCCCTACTCGTAGGGATACCTTTCGACAACGTAAGCCAAATACTAGCAGGCCTCCTTCTATGCACGTGGATGACTATGTTGCAAGAGAAAGAAATGCTGATGGTACAAATTCTAATGTAATTGCTGTCCCACGGATGGGATCTACAAGTGGGAGACCACCATCTATCCATGTGGACGAATTCATGGCCAGACAGAGGGAGCGCCAAAATTCTGTGGGATCCACAGGTACCGAGACAACAGCACAGGTGCAAGCAACAGTACTGGATAACAACGCAGATGCTGAGAAGCTCAGTAAACCTCCGAAGTTGAAACCTGATCTTGATGATGATCTACAGGGAATTGATATTGTATTTGATGCCGAGGAATCTGAATCTGAACCTGATGATAAACTGATGTTTCCTCAACCGGATGCCCATCTACAGCAGTCTCCATCTGTTGTAGTCAAGCATAGTTCTCCTCATTCAGTAGTTGAGGAGACAGATGCTGATGTGAATGAAGGTAGTCAGTTTTCTCACTTGAGTACACCATTAGCTTTGAATATGGATGAAAATATGCCAAGTGAATTTTCTACAAGAATGTCTGCATCTCGTCCAGAGATGCCATTGACTCGAGAACCAAGCATTTCTTCGGGTAGAAAATTTCCTGATCAGTCAGAGGACGTGAAGAGTTTTCCAGTCCAAACACCTAGGATTGAATCTCCTGCTGGAGCTAGTGGTTCTGGAATTTCTACTCAAGTCTATGCAAATGCTCCCTCTTCAACTGGACAATTAGCTTTTGGCCCTAGGCCTCCTGCCTTCTACTCGCAAGCAAATTTCCCACAAAGTGGAACTGTACCTTTAAGTGGTGGTGGTTCTCAAGGATTCTACGATAAAAAAAATCCATTAAATCAGCCACCTTTGCCTCCAATGCCACCTCCACCAACAGTCTCACATGTATTATCTCAAACTACAGATACCATTGTAAGTCAGCCTTTTTCCATTTTCAATTTTCAATTCTGCATGCAGATGTGCAGCCTGCAGTTAATCTTTCCTTGAATAACCCATCTTCTCTCACTTTTGCAGGTTCAGTCAGAATATCTGTCTGTTTTGGCTAGCAATTCTTCACTGGCAACTTCCAGTCCTTTGCCTGATTCAAGATTCGGACGGAAGTCCCATTCTTCCCCTGGCAGATCTAGTAGACCGCCACCTCCTCTTCCTCCTACACCACCTCCATATTCATCTAACCCTTCTGCAATATCCTTATTTAAAAATCCAAATTCTCAGTCTCCAATGTACACTCAAACTGTTGGTAGCTCCGAGCTTCAGCAAAACCTTGTTGCACCTTCAATGGGTACTGGATTAGGCAACCTTTCGGCATCACGGACGATGCTAACTTCTTATCCCCCGCCTCCTTCAGTACAACCCTTGCATTTCAGGCCGGGTTCCGTACCTATCAATTTTTATGGGAATAGTTTAGTTCCACATCATGGAGAAAACCTACCTAGTATTTCGCAAAACCTTCCCATGTCTCTTCCTCCATTTCACTCCATACCACCTCTTACTCAGTTGCAGCCACTACAGCCACCACAAATTCCTCGCCTGCCACCACAGCATCTGCGGCCATCCATTCCCGCTTCCTCGCAGGAGCAAGGCACGTCTGTGTTGCAAAGTCCCCTACAAGTGCCCCAACTCTCTCCTGCCCACATGTACTATCAGACCCTACAGCAGGATAATGCTGCACATTCATCGCAACAAGTTGAGCAGTCACGAGTTCAGCATCAGCAAGCGGATAGCACATCCCAGCAACAAGATTCTGGAATGTCGTTGCAGGAATACTTTAAATCCCCAGAAGCAATTCAGGTACCATACTTCGCATTGCTCAGGCACAATTTATACAATGTACTAGTCCGGGTTGGTAATAAACTCCGTTCTGATCATTATTTTTCATACCTGATTTCAGTCTCTATTGAGCGATCGTGATAAACTTTGTCAGCTTCTGGAAGAACATCCTAAGTTGATGCAAATGCTGCAGGTTTGATAATTCAACATAGTTGATTCGTTTCTCCTAAGAGCATGCTTGGCTAAGTTTAGAAAGTTTACATTCAAGTTTAAAAAGTTTATTACTTTTTTTCTTGTTAAATTTGGAAATACGTTTCTTCCCTTTTAATGGAAATGAAACCTGGTAGCAAAATCAAGTTTCTTGTTTTAAGTTTCACGTCGTCCTCTGTCTAAGGAGAACTAGTAATATTGCAAGTATAGCATTTTGCCCCGGTTGAATATTTTCCTTTTGTGGTTTACCAGGAGCAACTAGGCCATTTATAGTGATAAATGGCGGTGCATTCTCTTCAGTCTTCTGGAATGTCAAAATCAAACGCGTTTCCATGAAAATCAAACTACAGAATGTAGTTGGGATGAGTATTTTGTGAATGATGGACTATCATTGCTTGGATATGATTCACTCTGGCTTATATTTTGTTCTTTGAGTTGGAATTGTACCGTTATAGTACCTTTTTTTGGGAGGAATTGTATATTAACTATGTTTTAAAAAACCAGTTCTGCTCTTCCATTTAGTTATATAATTGCTGTTAACTGTAATTTTAAGTTGCAATGTGTATTTTTGACTAAAAAAAAATCTGAACTGTTATCAATGTTATTTCTAGTTATTATGATAAAATAGTTGGGACTTTTCTAGTCTCCTAATGGCTCTGTTTTTCTCTCTCTATTTTATCCTCCTACATTTCTTTTCTAGAAAATGACTTGTACTGTTTTCGTTAAAAAATGTTCTTTAGTGAAAATAACAAATATTACAATAATTAACTCATCGAATGAAGTCGTTTATGTAGATTTTATTACAGTTTTAATTTATTATAATTAATTTCTTATTTACTTCAATTTAAAGTTAAGAAGAAAATGAAGAAAATAGGCTGTGCGTGTCGGATATGGCACCTCTTTTTTTACTGAAATTCACACTAGCAACTACGATCTAGCAACAAATAGATACTTTTGCCAGAGGTGGTGTTCATAGTTAGGGCGTTAAAGATCAAGAAGTAAGTTATTTATACCATGTAATCTTCAATCTTAGCCAGTGATGAAGCCCCATAAAGTTTGGAGTACTAAATTCCTCGAACAAAAAGGGAAATGTGTAAACTCCAAAGTGTATATCATACTTTTCATTCTCTAATTTCAATTTTTCGCTTTAATGGACAAAAAGTCCAACCCTGGAAATATACTACAATTTCAGGTGGCAAAGAACAAACATTGAGATGCCAAACCTTTCCATCAATATGAGCTCTTGAGAAAGATGAGTCAGTTATCTCTAAAGAAATTTTTATCCATTGAACAACGGTCCTATTCAACACCGTAAGATCACTAAGATCAACATTCATCATGCTCGATGGGTGGGTCAAATGATATAAAATACTTTGTGAATATAATTTACCCTTTTTGTGTACTTAAATCTTCTTCGAGAGCATTTTTTTGTTCTCTATATTTTGTGGTAGTGAACGAAGTACCAATGCATGTGTATATGCTCTCGAGAATAGATTGGAATGTCAACAATCACGGTGTTTAAATTGATAGTGAGCCAATTGTATAGAACAAGTTACATATGTAACTTCTAAATTATGTAATTTAACATATGGAGCAGTATCATATTCACTGAATGTAGCACATCTGGTGCTACAATGCCTGAATGAATGGGAGAAATGCATAATCCTTTCATATTGAAATTCTCATAACTAAACAAGTAACAAAATGCAATGCAGAATAGCAATCTGGAAGGAGAACAGAGACCTATCATCTTAACTATTTACAATAAGAATATGAAAATGGAAAACGCGCTCTATTCATCATCAACTATTACCTCCTCCTTTGCTTCCATCTCTGTAGAGTCCTTTTCGTCCTAAACATATTTATAAGTAACATTACACCATTAACAACGAGAAACATGTTGATTAATGACTCATTTTGCAAAGCTTCTGCTTCTTGTAAAAAAACTTATCGAGTAAGCTATGCTAAGTCAACTTCATAAAAAAGCTCTTCAGCAACACAAAACACTTCTAAAAATTATTCAAACCTATTTTCAAAAACAATTTCTTAATCTTATAAGTAGTTTTTAACTTTTCAAAAGTCCTACCAAATGGTCCGAAGAATGACATATGTACTTGTTCATTTTCTTCTCTGACTGACTTCAAGGCCTTGACATATTCTGCTTTAAGTTCTGCAGCTCTATCCTGATAGAACTTTTTCTCCTGGTGATCATCGAAATTAGAATCAGATCAAACATTTTACAGTAATTAAATTTTCCTAGAGAAAACTGCAATGGAGTGAGTACAAGAAAAAAAGCTGACTTCAGTTGTCATGGATTTCCATTTCTCACCACCCTCCTTGGCAACCTAATATTCAAGAAACCAAACATGTCATGATAGAAGCCTAGAATTGAAACGCATAGTTGGAAGGCCTTCAAGAATTTTACCTCTTTTACGCTCTTGCAGTCAGGATTAGCCTCATTGTACTCTTTCCTAAAGTCATCCCTAGTAATAACTAACATTAAAAAAAAAACATTAAACAAATTGCTCAGGCTTATGCAATATAAAGCATAAAAGGAAGAGAAATTGTACATGAAAAGGAAGAAGGAAGTCGGAGGGCGTTTCGGTGTATTCAGATCTTTGGCTTTCTTTTCCTTCTTCGCTTTTGCTTCTGTTGATTTTGCCTTCTTTCTGCTCATCAATAGAATAATGACAAGATTAAAACAAAATAACACACAAAAATCAAATCAAAGTTCTGTGAGACTACTTTTCTGCCGGCTTTTCCTTGACCTCACAAGGAATTTCCACATCGTGAGCCCCTGTATAGAATTGAATTAATCCATTCAAAACCATGAAAATTCAACCTAATAACAGGACAACCACATATAAACTGTATTAAGTAATTTAATCAATAAAATTCCGCCAGATCTCCATGAAAAAAAAAACAGTCGTGGAAGCTAATTAACGCTACTGGTACATCTTTGTTGCACTCATGACTTCAAATTCCATAAAAATAAATTAAAAAAAGGCATCGGAATTTAAAAATTAGATCGATATACAGAAAGATGTATTTATAGTTTTATACCATTTGGCAAAAGCACTTC
>CAIGRK010364634.1:0-12470 GCA_903798315.1 Fraxinus greggii | reverse complement strand
TTAACTAAAATTGTAGTATTGTATTTTTAACAAAACCATATTTTCTAATTGTTTTATGCACTTAAGGGCAATTTTGTCTTTTGAACTCAAATAGGCTAATGTGGAAATATTGATTAAAGAAAAAGTCAAAATGGAGATATGGTGATTAACTCAAGTTACTAAATTAATATCACAATCGTTACGCATCTTGAAGTGTCTTACTTTTTCGCTAAATATGTCACATAATCTGTAAAATTGAAAAATAATCATGATTAAAACTATAATTAAAGGAATATTCATATTCAAATTTAAGTTTTCGACATCGCTATGTTTAGCCGTTTAGGTGGGTTAATAAAGGATTGGGACATTAAGCTCCTATTTGATAAGGATTAAAATCTAAATTTTAACTTAAATCAAAATAAAAAATTAATTTTAATCATATATTTAATGTGATTTATAATTTTTTTAATCACATATTATTAATTTTTATCAAAATTTATTGAAATTTTAATTTTAATCCAATCAAACCGGGGCTAATTTTACATAATGAAGGCTAATGGAATTATTAATATTGAGAAAAAATAAAATTCAGTAATTTGGTTCTGACAAATTAAAGTTAGGCAACCTAATTGAAATTTTAAGTTTAATAACCAAAAATGAAATTACCCCACTTATATGAACAAACTAAAATAGAAAATTACAAATCAGGCCCTATATATATTACATATATAACACTTTGCATTCAACTTCTTAACAATTTTGTTACTTTTCAAAATTTTAATTATTCCTTCTCCTCTTTTCCATGTATCTTATTCATAATTAACTTCATTTCGAGTCACTTGACTAAATTAGTCAAATAAATTATTAATCATTTTCATTTTTTTTTCACAAAAGTACAAAATTTATTAGATAGAATTTGAAAACTAAGAATTTTCAATTTTTACTCATTTCACATTAAAGTTTTTATTAATGTTCCTATGGGATTATTACCCTTTCATTTTTTTCAAAAATTCATTTTTTCAAAACTCATTTTTAACCATACATTTTCCTATAAAATAATTTTATACGCAAAATCAAAATTTTTTCTTATTTTTTAACCACATTTTTTAACAAAATATTATCTCAAAATGTATTTTGACCCAAAAATGAGGCTCAAACAGACACTTAAGAGTATCTCCAGGAGACTCTTAAAATATGATATGCTCTCTATTTTAAAGAATCAACAATTAAAAGCATGTTCCAAGAGACTCTTTAAATTAACATTTTAATTTAGAGAGTCAAACTCACTCTCTATAATTAAATGCATTCAAAGTGTTTCAATTTTCAATATAAGAAAATAATAAAATAATCTAAAGAAAAACTAGTTAAAATAAAAGNTCAAAATGTATTTTGACCCAAAATGAGGCTCAAACAGACACTTAAGAGTATCTCCAGGAAACTCTTGAAATATGATATGCTCTCTATTTTAAAGAATCAACAATTAAAAGCATGTTCCAAGAGACTCTTTAAATTAACATTTTAATTTAGAGAGCCAAACTCACTCTCTATAATTAAATGCATTCAAAGTGTTTCAATTTTCAATATAAGAAAACAATAAAATAATCTAAAGAAAAACTAGTTAAAATAAAAGATAAAGAAAAATAATAAATATTTTTGGAAGTAGTAAAATTAAGTGTTAAGTATAAAGAGTTTGTTGGAGTACTTTAAAATTTTAACTCCCTAAATTTATAAATGTCCTCCAAATAATAGAATATACTCTTTAAAAATAGAGAGTCTATTGGAGATGCAATAACCAGCAAAGGCAACAATATATGTTGCTTTGCAACTAAAATCTCTCATTTTTCCCACAAAACGAACTCTCTTCTCCCTCGAGATGAAGAAAGAGTATCCATTCCTCGACTGCTAAGGTTATCCCCATTGCCTAATTATCTCCATTCTTATCATTGGCTCCGGTTTACTCATAGGAACATTCTGTTTAAACTTGCAACAAACGAATCGATCATTCTTCGACATTTAACCATCTCCGATATCACCATCTCCTTTGGTTTTTCACCCTCGAGCAACAGCATTATTGCACAACAACGTTAGTGGAACAAATACTATCACTAAAATCGTCTTGAAAGTACATCATGATATGACAGGCGAAGAATTGCTTCGGAGAGTTTCAATGATTACTCAGATTGACACGGGGAACATGCACCTAAAGCTGCCTTCTTGTTTCTAGCAAGGGAAAAATTGCCTTTGGCTCCTCTGTGGGACAAGTTTTTCAAAGGAAACGATGGGCTTTATTCCATATAATGGGATTGGGAAGGCTACTAATATCTGCAATTTGTTTGCTAGGAAGTTTCTACCAGTGATTTAGATAGGCTATTGAAAGCTGCTACAAAACTCATGAAGTCTGATACATAGATAGACAAGGATTAATTTTTTTAAAACTTTATTTTGTGGAGAAAATAAGGAAAAATAGCAATTAATAGTGTAGGAAAGTTTTTATCAGTTTGTTGTTACCTATTCTCCGATTGTAATTAGAATGGTTTCAGAGTGATGTATTGTACATTAAAGGTGCGTTACATACGGAATTGTATCGAATAAGAATAAATTTATTCCATCCATTATTTGATGAAACCGCGTGTCTTGTCAAGTCTACGATTGTGTAGGCAGTGTTTTCTCTACAAAACTTGAATTCACGTGCTTCGGCCAAAATTGAAAATCCCTTTCCAAATGTGTGTGTTGATAAACTTATAGTTTTCTGTCTCAAATCTACGTGTGATAGAAAAGATTTATTCATTCTATTACTTTCTTCTTCTGCCTGTCCAAGAGCATTTTCAATTTATCTTACCTTATTAAGAATTGGAGTGAAACATCCTACCTTGTGAATGAGGAATTCTTTTTATCAAAAGACCAAAGTCGACAAAACTACTACTAAAAAAGCGTAGCCAAACGTGCTTTGTCAAAGATGTTTCACCATTATCTATGTAGTAGATATTTAATTCGGAGGTCATCCCACCACACTAGAGTGTTTTTGTTTTTGAATAATCACTCAAATATGGGGAAGCTAAGGTGGATAATTTAACCAATTATAAGCTCGTCACCCAATAGTTCAATTAGTTGAAGGCTGACACAATAAAGAGACAATCCCAATTACTCAGATGCAATAAAAATATTAGTACAAATCTTAAACACCCCAGCCTGTTCAGTGAGACAGAACCAGTCCATGTCTCAACTTATTAGATGGTGCAACTAGAGAAGCGAGAGTTACACCATTATTCTCATCTACTCACTATTTATGGAATTGGAAGTAGAGCCTTGAAAGCATTATTAACATTTTGGCATAGAAACCCCACAAGTGGCAGCAATTTTCTTTGCATTTGGAGAGTTAACATACGGCTTCAATTTGGGATTCTTGAGATACTGGCAAAAGCAAGGCTGCTGCTCCTTGATCTTACTGCAGCACAGTGTCGACGGTGGAGACCCCGACGAGATAGCCGACATGCAAGGGCTGAGTGCAGTTGGGTTGCACGTTACACTCTCTGAAACATTTGCTCCACAGGCCAAAATCAGTACTAGAACTGCGAACACTGCAAATTTAGATGCCTGCATGTTGAAACTTGTGGGATGTGGAGGAGGAGTTGTTATAACTTTTGTGGTTGAGTGAAGAAGTTTGTATGATCAGTTCTATTTATAGAGAAGTGGAGGAGTCAGTTTTTAGGTGGTAAGCCACAATTTCTTTCTAGATTGTCTTGGACAATAGTGGCGGAGGCAGGATACCAAACTTTTCTAGCACAAAATTTAATAATGACTAAACTTAAAAAAATGGCATATAAAAATGTGTTTATAAAACTTAATATGGATAGTACGAATGACTTGATACTAATTTATCGTCATGTATCGAAGTTTGAAGTCACTAGAAATGGGCAATATTTATTTATTTAAATTTTAATCTTCGACACTACTACTATGAAATTTTAAGTCGAAGGTGTCGATTTCACTTTGGAAAGTTGTTAGAAAGAAATCCAGTTCAAATTTGACCCTCAAAAACTATACTATAGTGGATATTTATATTGTGCTAAAAAAAACGTGGCAGTATATCTATGGTAAATTTGACTTTTCGCCATTTGATTGGTGTGAACAAATCTTATGAAAATTCAAGGAGGATTCTCAAGGGAAAAAAGTGGATATTGATATGATGAAACGAATTGAAATCTCACATAAATTTTGAGCGATTGTGTCGGCCATCATAATTAGAAAATATATTTAGCCCTTGGCTTAACGAGTACTGTTCACTTATTTGCCACTACTCATTTTTATTTATTTAAATTTTAAATTGTCTGTGACACTTCCCAAACCAATCTTATTATGTTTCGTGTAGAGATTTAGATAGTAAAACACTATATTAAAAATGAGAACGAAACTAAAATTTTGAGTATTATTCTTTCTAATCGTATCCGATATTAGGTATGAAACGCACAATTAGAATGGATGCACACATGTGCACGAGGGATTGGACCAACACACATTACAACCACAAATTGTTGCATTAATTTCAATTTATACTTTTCTAGTGACGCCTTTCGGTGATATTGATATGAGTACATTTTGCATTAACTCGTGTTTGGTTTGGTAATATGTCACTCGCGTTAGTTCGATCTCTGTATTTGAAATTTGGAAAATGTGGCACTATAGTATTGGTCTTTTTTTTTTCCCCTTTGTGTGTGCGCGCACGCGCACTTATGATCAAACATCTAATTGGTAAGAAAATTGAAGTTTCGTCTCGAAAGGAGTAACTTAATTTTTTATAAGTTCATCATCTACCGCATGTCTAATCAATGTCAAAATTTGTTCACATAATCAAATAAAGTAGCATAGCTATGTCTTTGCATCGGGACGATCACCTACGTGAGTACAACCGCCTTTAGAGTCAACCGACGCCATTGCTATCCAGTTTGGGCACACTACCCTTGTCCAACTGCAATTGAAAATTCGTCTTGTGCATCCACATGGCTGAGTTTGTTTGTGGCCTATCTTTGATACCACTTATAATGGAAACTTCCCAACATCTTTCGGTCTAATGTTAGAGAACCATCTTCAATTCTACGAAGTGAAAATTGTCTTTTCATGATGAATTATAGATTAAAGAAGGAAACAAAGGATTCCTCAATTAAACTTGCCCTTTGACGAAGGCCAAAGGATCATAAGCAGAAAAAGAAACAAGATCTTTGAGCTACTTTATTATTACAACGACTCATGCACTACACTTATCTATTGCATGATGACTTTTGGATACAAATGAAAGCAAACAATTGAATTTGGCGCATTATTCTCAGCACCAGGGAAGCAGTCACACGTGCAACACTCGAGTGCATGATTAATAGTCTCTTGGGCATTGATTGAGAAAAAATTCGCACAGCTAGTTTCAACATGACGGAGTAAAAAAACAGTCGATATAGTATTGAGTCAGTGAATCTGACGTAAAATTCCACATACATACTAAATTAATGCTAAATCCACTTCTTTTTTTCCAAAAAAACATCATCAAAATTTCATCACCAATTAAAGAACTTGTAACTGTCGTGTTTACATCTTATAAACTGACAAAGAAGAGTGGTATCTGCATGGCCAATTACCCAATTTATTGTGGCTATGTTGATCCACTAAGAATTAGCGTCACCACTTGTATCTATTCTCTCCCAATACTAAAATAAAAAAAATAAAAAAAACAATGGAATCATCAATAGTGTTCCACGTTGAGCGCCCCTCTATAGGAATACTTAAGAATAAAGAAAGGTCGTTTAACTATTCACGTAAATTTGGCCTTTCAAGCAACTATAACATAAGAGGCTGTGTTGGGGTGGTAAATCACAAATAAAATTTCTCGTCCTACATATTCAATCAGGGTTGCCACTACGAAGACATAGCTAAAGTGAGAGAGAGAGAGAGAGAGAATGGTTCGGGAATGGAAAGAATTGATTGATGTGGATGGAGGTGCCAGTCTTGGCATTGATGTTTTTCGAGTCATTTGTGTAGTTTTGGGTACCTTTTTTATCATAGTAGTAGCAATCACAACATGTGCAGATGGTGCAGTACCACGAAACAAAGGTGCAGCTGCAGATTCGGGTGTTTATGGGAGCACTTGTGAAGCCGGCTGTGATGCAGCTTGTGGTGGATAACTAGCTGGTAAAGCGCGGAGGCTAGACTTGAATACCCTCAGCAGCTACGGTTTGAGAAGAAATCATCCATCTTTAAAGAAAAAAGAACTAGTTAATTCTGTGTAGCGAAAAGCCCACGAGCCATTTTGACGTCATTAACTGTTTACTTCATCCAATACCTGTTTCAACTTGTCCCTTCATATTTAAATGTAAACATGCCCTGAATGTGGTAAAAGAGCAACTTCTATGGGTTAATGGCTAGACACATGATAGAAATCTGTTGGAAAATGCTATTATAGCCATTCCACAAATGAGAAAAATCTCAACACTGGTGGTACTACACTATTGTAATGTAGTGACAAACAGTTTACTCTCCGCTGAATTTAGAGAGAGATGATGTATGTAGCAAAATTATTTTAGCGATGTTTATTAAACCGCTAATGTAACTGGTTTGAATTGCTTCAATGAACCAGTCGGCAGTTGAACCAGTCAAGAACTGTTCGAACCAAAAATTTCTAATTTCTTGAACCAAGTGTTCTCTCGCAAACTAGGGACCTTAAAGTTACCTAACAATTGAACCACCCACTGACCCGTTACATTAACCGTCAATCACTGGGTCGGGAACTCATAACTATGAGTCTCACTAGTGTAGAATTTTTCACTAATCAATTTGTATTCACTGGTAGAAACAGGTTTGTGCCACTATTAAACATTTGTAAGTAGATATTGTTGCTTTCATAAGTTTAAATTATAGATTTAATGTGCAAAAAAAAGCTTTACTTCTGCACTAATTTGCAGGATATTTATAAGTATTTATTAATGCCACATATTAATTTTGTTTGATTCTTTTTACAATTTATATCTCTACGTTAGAACCACTATTATGCAAAACATAGGTGGCACTCAAAATAAATAGACAATCATTATGGGAAAATCTTCCAAAGCAACGGGAAAGCACGACAGGACACTATTACGCTCCAGATCTTGTAATGATAATTAAGTAAAAAAACACCGAAATTATAATCCATTTTCCACCATCGTTTGTCTGTTTCGAATCATTCATCCTTTTCTATCGTATTTAGTAGTTTTATTTCAGAAGCAAAAATGTCAAGGAAAAATACCAATTTCTGTAGCAGTTTCAAAATATGAAACTATGGCTTACACACCCATTAATCCACTTTATCAATAACTTGACTGAATATGAAGAATCAGTTTCAATCAAATCAATGCCAATACAAAACAAGAAAATATGTGAATCCTTTACGAATTGAAAAGTATACAATTCATTGCCAAATCTGTTCAGTTGCAGTCTTACCTTTATTTTTTAGCCTTCAATGCCACGAGGAGCCATCATCACTTTATGGCAACTGGCAGGCACTCATACTATCTTTGGACTTACATTTTCCAAGCATTTCAGCAACAGTCCTGCAACGACATTGGTTCCCCGGCCGGATAACATCCCCGTAAACAGCCATTTCAATAATGTCAAGCTCTTTATCTGAAAAAAAAAAAAAGAAAAAAAAAAAAAAGAAAAAGAAAAAGAAAAACACTAATATTAAATTATTGCCCTAGTAAGAATATAGAAAACTCCTGCAAATAGTGAGAGAAATTTTTTATCATCATTTAAATTCTTTAAGCATACTCTGTAAACTGGAACGACTAGTTAGTTCAACAAACCCTTTAAGCAATTCGGGTCTGGTAATGTGCACCCCATCACCCCAACCCAAAATAAAATAATAAGGATTAGAAGAAGATAAAGTACACAAAAAAGACAATAAGGGTCCGTTTGATTGGAAAGAAAATGAATTTCATGGAAAATAAAATATTGCCTATCAAACAAGCTAAAAACAAGAAAATGGAATTTTTTTCCAACTTCCATGGAAAAAATAGCTTATCAAACGGGGCCTAAAAGAAAACCTTCTCCCACAGCAAAAGAAAATAAATGGGGTATAGACAAAGAGGACATTTGCTGAGCTTGTCGATTAGGCTGATTAGTGGAGTTCACCTGCCCAAGAGTATAATTTCTCCCTCTGAAGGACCTGCCACTTCTGACTATTTCACAAACCTCGAAAAAACCTGTTCTTCATAGATCTCAAGATTTTTGGGCAGCTTACATCACCATGAAGTTATAACTATGGAAATTTCAAGCTCAAAAGGGACAAGGGATTAAATTGCTGTCCTGAATTTGGCATATCACTGACCAGCCTCATTCCCAGAATTTGCTGAGTTCTTCTGTTCATGTTACAGTGCATCGTGTTGAAGCTCCTAGATTTCTAGAGAAAATACCCATCGTCGAGTAGAGAGGAGCATCTCATGGAATCTGGTAACGCGCTACTTCTCAATGTCATGAATATAATGTCAGGCTTCCTTTAAACCTTGAACACTTGTAGCTGACTATAACTTATTAGATGAAGAAGGATCAATTCAACTGGATAAATGCTTAAAGGAGAAAATGACAGAAGCTCATGTTCAGCACCTACCAGGTTCTTCAAAGGTAGTTGAAGTTACAAGTGAAGCTTCACACGTCAGAATTGGAGGGATTCTTAGTCAAGAAGCAAATCTAATCCAATATCTTGTTGTGAAAGTGAATAAAGCAAAGCGGTACTATTCTATTTATGACATGGAATTTTATGATCTCGCTCAAGGTATTCGCTACTGGCATCACCATTCAGTTTCAAGGAGTTTGTGCTGTATTCCAACTGTGGGGCACTTCAATACATACACTCCTGAAAGAAACTGAATAATGAACATGGTAAATAGATTTCTTTCTTGCAGCAATATTCCTCTGCCGTTGATCATAAAGCTGGAACCAAGAACACAGTAGCCAATGCACTTAGTTGGGTAGTCCATATCTTACTTCTAAGACCCCGTAGGTTTCAGTTTTATAAGAAGAGATTACTCCAATTAAGGTTTCACAAGAAAAGATTAAAGAGAAGAACATAAAAGTGATGGAAGTTTCATGTACCTGTGAATTTGATGTCACAAGAGAACCCTTTCAAATGAGCTGTATCAACATCCTCCTTGTTCGCCTTGAACCTATTGACCCTTGTTTGAAGAATCTGGCAATTCTCTGCCACTGACTCCCCACCTGCAACGGAATAACAATACCCACTCGTATTTCAAAATATCACAAAACTCAGTGTTCAACAACAACAGAAGAACGCAACTCTGAACAAATTCTACAAAACCCCAACAACAGAAAGCATCAAATTTTAACTAAGATCGACACTTGCAAACCCATTATCTACGAAAAGTCAAGGAAACTTTGAAATGCATTTATACAATTAATCGGAATTAAATTATACAAGTACACATTCATATGATGAAAAGAAAGGAGAAACCTTTGGAGAATGGGACGATATGATCATACTCAAAGCAGAGGCAGCCTTGGCAGTTACAGAAACGTTTGCAGACTACATTCCCTGCTGCATCTTTGCGCCAGCGCTCTGGGTGGCGGCCTGGCACAATCTCTGCATTGGCCCAGCATAAATTCTTGGCCTTGTTGTCAAAGAATCTAGGCCTGTCGTCCTCTTTCTCCACACGAGAGCGTCTTGGCGACGAAGAACCAGAGCCTGAGCTCATCTCCTCTGTAAGCACACCAAATCGAACTTTACTTGAGAATTCGGGTGGACGGGTTATAACCCTAGTTTCTATTGGCCATACTTGTTTTTGTCCCATCCCCCAAGAAACATTTTTAACGTTGCCAAAATTTTTTTTAACGTTTCCTTATCATTTACGCTTAAAAGTTTCCAAATAAGGCAAAGACCGGTACGTTTCAGTTTGAGATGCTACGATAATCCAGTTTGAGTTGTTTCACCATTGACCCAAGATGCCCACTTCGTCGCAGCTGTCAAACAATGGCATGATCATCATTGAAATAGACATATTTAAGAGCATCATCGATACAACAATATAAATAACGAAAATGTGAAAATGTTATAGAACTCCTGTCATAGTAGTCCAGCTAATTCCTGTAACATACAAGACCAATGTGGCCAAGTACGTTTAGTATAACTCTACAAATAATACACATGAAGCAAAATGAGAATTAAGAGAACATCTTCACCGTGATGAAACTTCTTCATCAGGATGAAAATTGCTCCAATTATGGACCCCATGTACAAAGAGAGAGGATATAGAGAAAGAGTTTAAGATAAATTATAAAATAATAATAATAATAAATTGGATAAATATCAAAAATTAACCTGGAAGTGCTACACACCTTTTAGACACCATTCCCATTTTTCATTGTCATGTAAGCATTTGTGAAGATAATTTGACACACTTTCCGGTGCAATTCAGAGCTCCATTGGAGATTATCTAATCATGTTTTTTTCTGTATCAAGTTAATTAATATATGTACGTGACACATTTTGACACCTCCATATAAAACAACACCCATTGCAAGACGAGTATTGCTTGGGGTACGGGACAGAACCCCAACCGATACCTCACAATAGAGGGTGGGTGGGATTTTTTTGGCAATTTTTTATTATCATGGATTCCGCATGGGGTCCACCAATGTAAGGATAGATAAAGCATCCGTAGAATAATTTTTTGTACATTTGACTTTTTCCTTGCAAAACCGTGCTTGGTCTTCATTATGTTTATCTGTAACTAATTGACTCGTTACAGTGTCGTCCTCAATCCTTTTCAATTTTATTTTTTTTTTTTATTGGTAATCTCCATTTACCATGAACTCAACACTTCATTTTAAAGACTGACTTTCTCAAGGTGCCAACTCATTTCGAAGCTAAGCCAAACATAGGGATCCCCGTGAAAAGAAATGAGCAATCATGAACAAATTGTCCCTCTGAGCCATATTCCTGATTATCATTTCGCTGGCTGCAGCATAGCTACAAAACTGACTCTTTAAACAAATCAAAGAACTCAGTCGTCAAAAGCATTAAATGACTCCAAATATTCGTATGTAAAACGAATATATGACATGCCATAGAAGAGAGTCTGTCAGCAATTTCCAAAACATAGCATAAAGGTAATTAAGTTTAAAACAGTAAATCCATAGCATCCCAAGATGCCAGTCACAAGGTTTTGTCTAAGAATCCAGACCCTTGACGCGGCCGCTAAATAAACTTGGCATATCGGGGTTGAAAATATAAAAGACGGCAGAATAGTACTACAAGATATATTTTTGTTAACACTGGACCAACAGTTAGCACAAAGGAAGCCAACTACTTGGGGCCAATGTCCTTGAGACCGCATATCTGCTCTTCACCCATTGCAGACATCACACTCACGACCAGGTCCTTCCCCTCAGCAAAACCGTCCTTGATCTGCAAACATCACAAATTGTTGAACAAACAATGATTAAATGTGAAGTAAAAATTGGCCATCATCAAACATTTACAATACTGGAATGGCAACAGAAAAGTGCAATATCCGAGGGCAAGCAGTTAAGCACATACTTTACCAAGTCAAAAACATAAATATGCAACTCACTCAGAATCTCTTCCAATTTCAAATTCAACAGTTAAATCATCAAATTTTCGCAGGCAGTCTTTCAGGCTTCAGCATATGTGAAGGTTCCCAATAATTTTAACAGCACAAACAATGAAAATATTTTTCATATAGCAATATAAAAATTACGGTTGATATACAACCTGCAATCTTGTCCCATCCATGGCACATATATCACAAACAAGAATACATTTTTTCTTGAAATATGTGTCAAGAACATGTTGGTGGACATTTCTTTTCTTTTTTCTGCTCGTAACATGCAGAAGATAATAACAAGCAGCAGGACAATTTATACTATTGATTTGATGCGGTAAATGATAGAGCCTTAAGGGGTACCTGGGTTAGAAGGTTGTCATCGGTTGGCAGCCTCAGATCATCCTTGGTGTTACCATTTTCAGTCAGTAAACTCACCTGTAATATATCAAGAACCACGATAGTCAAGTAACGTAAATATAACACTCTTAAGCTTACATTGAGAGACTACACATACAAATCCATCCTCAGAAATATCAATGAGCTGGTAGTCAGTACGATTGACGTGAGGAACCTGAATAATTAAAGAAAAGAAAGCAGAGTAAAAAGGTTGAGACATATAAGAAATGAGGAAGTGAAATGATTGATCGTTAAATAGAGACATACATCACAGTTATGGGAAGATGGGACAATATCTTCCAGCTTTTTAGCAGTGAAGATATCAATTGCAACAAAGTGGCATTTAGCATGACCATGCTTGCCAGTTTTAGATGTTGAAACTTCAACCACCTGTAACAAAAAAACACTTACTCGAAACCAGAAAGGCAGAAATTATTAAAAAGAACTGCAGACAACAGTAAATGTATGGTTAAAGGCCAAGTAGATAAAAACTTC
>CAIGRK010364598.1:0-18218 GCA_903798315.1 Fraxinus greggii | reverse complement strand
AAACATGAATACCACCAAGAGTAACGAGTTAAAAAATATATGCACGTACAAAAATACGTAAAATTTAGCAAAACATGTGATAGGATAATAAATAAAATTCATTTATTTTGAGACAACTTTTTTTTTCATGATTTTTTAAAATATAACATTATGAACAATTATTTGTTTACCAATACATATATAATTTATAAATAGTAAACTTTTACCACATACTTATTTTAAACTATTCGAGTAAATTGTATAAGCTATTCATGTATAAAAAGTGCTACTAAATTCGTGTAAGTAAGTTTCAAAATCTTAAATCAATTAGAAAAAAACATGTGTAAACATCACTGGTGAATAAATATATTCTTCAAATTATAAAGTCAAACCAAGTACTACTAAGATCTTTTAAATTAAAAGCTCATATTTGATTTTGTATATACGTTTCATTCTCTCCCTAATTGTGAGATTGTTTCATAACAATTGTTTTTTTATATATTTTTTTCAAAACTCAATAATAATTTTTCTTTTAAGGGAATATACAATAGTTTAGGCCAACTAGTTTAAAAATCATTTCATATTTAAAGTTAACCCATAACATAAGTGACTGTCATCACAAGTCTCACATGCGCGATCAAAACTCACCCATAAGAGCTTAATATGTGTAGTGCAGATCATACATACAATCACTTATACCATGTACTCCAAATAAGTTCTAAATAAAGTTAATATAAACTTTATTTACTATTCATTAATTATGTAGTATTTGATTACCAAGTCCAAAAAACATATTAATTGAAAAATCCTTTTTTTCTTTTTTCAATTTTCATAAACAATAATGCAAAACAAAAAAAAAGGAAAAAGAAAAAGTACGTATTGGATGCATGAATAAGTAGATATTATGAGTAAAATAGGCACCTAAATGCCTAATCAATTAGGCACAGAAGAACTCTCACCATGAAGAGCTACGTGAGCAATATCGCAACTAATAGCATCACTTTGATCTCTGAGTTCACTCTTTTTTACACAAATATTTTTAGATGAAAATGTAATCTTAGTCAATTTAGTCATTAACTTAGTCAAGTGACTCACCTGATTAGTCATGAATCTAACACGCGTAGTTAGATCTTGTTTGTAGTTCCTAATCAAGGGCTTACTCTGCTTAGGTCTAATGTGATCTAACTCGCCACATTTGTGACAAATGGGAACAAATTTAGGAGCAAACGTGGGTTTCAAATTTTGAATCTTAGATGGAGGAAACCTATGTTGTACTTATGATTTCGGTCCACGGACATCTACATTTTTGGTCTTATTCCTACTTGAGAGCTCGCAACACTTAGGTCTTATGTGCCCTAACTTACTACAATGATGACATGTGGGATACACCTATGAGCAACTTTTGGTTTCAACTGTTGAACCTTAAGATTTGGTACAAACTTATTGTTAGAAGAGGAATTGGTTTGAGAATTTGTTTCATTATAACCAAACTTCCTATATTCTCATTTATTTTGTTTAGACCTATCATATCATCAATTTTCTTAGATCCCCTAGAAAAAGATTGAAGTTCGACACTAGATTTTTCAAAATCACTCGTAAAAGATTTAACCGACTAGTTCTCAACCCTCAACTCATTCAGACTTGTGTTGGACTCCTCAAGTTTAATCACAAGTCTATCTTTTCCTAATTCAAGCTCATTTAGTTTCATAAATACGGATCAATTTACCTTTTTCAACTTAAGACTATCTTTAAATAGCAGCTCATAAGACACATGAATATCCCTATCATCCTCATATCCTTCATTGGAAAATGATTACCTTATCTAGATAAAATATTGGATCAAGGGTTACAATTATGCTCTGATACCAATTGAAAATTTCCTAAATATATATTGAGCTAATACCACATGTTGGAAATTATAGTTGTTTAGAACCAAATATGCTGAATTAGAACAATTAAAAGTTGCTTATTAATTGATTTTTAGATGATTAAGGTAATTAATCCAATTTACTTAATTCCGTGTCAATATAATAAAATAAATAAAGTTCAAAAGCTGTAAAAAACACTAAATATGATCACAGAGGAAAATCCCTAACCAAATGAAAAAACTTCTAGGCAAACTTGCTAGCAAATCCACTAGAAAAGTTAACTTACAATTAATCCACATACTGCTAAACTTTAGATGACTCTGACTACCTAACTTGAAAATCACCTAGGACCTCCTTTGATTTTGCACTCTCGCACTTCCCAGAACTCTGGGCGACTTTTCTCTCCGTGTGAATCAACAAGAACGAACCTCATTCTTGAGCGTAGAAACTCCAAGCAGCTCTTCCCAAAACTCCAAAATTCTGAAGGCTAATTGGTGAAGGTAGGGTTTTACTTGGTGTTTGATCAAAGTATCTTTTTGTATTTTGATCTGTAGGCTGATACAAGAGATTGGAATATGTATTTGACTTTCAAAGAACAAACTCTATATGATTTAAAATGGCTCTATATTTAAAATGTACAATGTTTAGGATGAAAAAGGTCGCTTTTCGATGTTGATATCACGTGGTAAAAACAAGAAAGTTCCTCGGATTAATATGCTACTCGAGTGCCCAGGGCAGCACCAGGCGAGCAGTCCCTGAGCAGCGATCAATGTTTTCATCACAACTTTCTTTCCCAATGTTAGATTGAGGCGATTGAAAGTACATTGAAAATCTTACTCAAAACGCTACAATTCTTATAGATGTACTATTTTCCAAATTCGAATGTTTTCTATATGAAAAACGTGTTGCAACTTGTAGGTGAGAATTTAGAGCAAAACTTGTGCAACACTTTGACACTTCTTTGACTTTTAATTGCATTTCATTTATTATATGTGATCTTCTTGGATATTTTTGACTCCTATAAGGACTTTATCAACCCCGAACTATTTTTACTAGAAATTGGACTCAATAAATACTATTTTGACTTTGATTACAGCTCGATAAACTTCTAATACAATTCAATTATGACATGATTTTGACTAAAAAAATTGCCGATTACAGATTTGGAAATTATTAATTTTTCTAATTACAAAAATGGACCTAACAATGATGATTACCATGCAATAAAAAGCCTAAGGAGACTACCTACCATAGAAAATACATAGGCTCTTAGGGGAAACAATAAGGGCTGATGGCGTCCTACCAATAGAATTGGTGGAAATCCATTGCAGCTCACATTACATAAAGCTGCTGTGATTGGAGTGGTGAAAGTGAAGGCAGTACAAGAAGCTAAGGCAAATGCAACATCATTGGTAAACGGTAACACACTAAGAAGAACTCATGATGAAGATACTAATGAACTCTCAACATTATCAAGACTACTAAATAGTTCAAATGCAAAGGCTAGGAGGGAAATAAATAAGCGCTTGAAGTGTACATCCTGTAAAAGGGTTTTACTGTAGAGGAAAAAGAGGAAGCACCGGAAAGCAAAGGCAAATGCAGCATCATCAGAAAAATGTCTTACATTAGTCATGCTGCCTACACGTCTACAGACGATTCTTTTAACTATCCCTTCTAAGTGGGCAAGGGTAAATGTCCATCCAAAAAGTCAAGATTTTGTTCTCTGCACCGAACTGGATACATATGAAGCCATACATCCTTGCAGATGTGATGCTGGCGGACTGGAAAAAACGGTTGGATGATTTTGTGGTTCTCGATTTTTCAGAAGTATATGATGTCTGTGTGTTTCATCTTGCCACTAGAATAAATGATGGCATCGTCCTTGATGTTAGCATTTTTCAAGTTGTAGAAGAGGTGATGTAATGACCCATATATATATATATATATATTTTTATATAGGAATAGACTTAAATAGCTACCAAAAGCACCCTTTAAATTGTACGAGTTAACATGCAATTACGAATTAAAATTTAAATAAGGCTAAAAAGAAATCAAACTACTATCTAATTATCAAAGAATAAATTAGTGTCATGCCCGTGAGTATAATCCTTAATATATGTTCCATTTATTATTTATAGAGTTGGTGGAAACAACAATGCACTGTATTAAATTCTAAAATTTTAAACATGCATGCATGGTCTTTATGAAATTATGCAGTTCCCTATTTTATTTTTAACAGATGAATCTACATTATTTAAGATAAGTGGCCATGCGATGAACTTATAATTGTGGCAGCCACTGTCCGTTTTCTTGAATTCAAGGATTTAAATCGGCAGAAAGGTAATACATACATACATACATACATACATACATACATACATACATACATATATAGACACACACACACTTTGAATTCACACCAAATATTATAAATCTAGTTAAAAATTCCAAAGTGCAACTTAAGCATTTAAAGGAATGGAAAAACTAATTAATTACTAGATAATAGACAATTAAGCTTTAACAAACATGTTTGAGAATTTAATTAAACCTAAGAGTCCATTGCAGTCAAACTTAAAAAGAAACAAAGTTACGTGCTTAAATATTTAGACTTTAGTCCCGTGGATCGAGGGACAACCGCAACATCAAACCGCTGCTCTCCTACGCGACGTGTACTGACCTGTGAGTATGAGAAATACTCAATAGAATATGAATATTAGTACAATCCTAGATAACATTTATCAAATTATATATCAAAATAATTGTACCATCATATCATATTTTTAGAATTTGATAAGAGCTCATAACATATCGTATCGTAACACTTCATTAGCATAATATTTATCAATATGAAATAACAAAAATTAAACGGGACAAAATCACTTGTATCTCATTATTCTACCTTATAACTTTCGAATGTGTTTCAACCAAATAAAGAATATTGTAATAATATATGTAATATCAATGCTACTAGACAATTCTTCTTATTTTGATGCACCTAAAATATGAAAAGAAATGGGAAATAAATATAGGGGAAGACTAGTTACGAGAAAATTAAAAAATGAAAGAAACCGTGAATAATGGGAGAGAAATAAGGGAATTGGGGGATATCTCTCAAATTATATATACAATTCATGTTTCAAGTAAACTAGGACTAATAAATTTGGGGCAGCTATATAACTGTATATGGGTCGAGCTCACCAAGTCGGATCTTCAGTAGACATGTCGCTCTTTTATGATACAAAAAGAATATGGGTATTACAGGTGATACAACCAGAATGCCGCTTAAGGTATAATTACTTTGAATGTCATAAATTGGCACAATTGCAGGTTCAGAAATGACATTAACTTCTCAATTTTACATTTTCTTATTGGATAGATGCTACTTTCTTTAAGATTGAGAATTATGCTGTTAATGTGCCTTCCAAAGGGTCGATAAGGCCAAATGTGTCATTGTGAAAGCAAGTAGAGACAAATGAAGCGCATATTACCCTAGCACCATTTACATAAATGACTATTGCACTAATGCTCCCTTCCATTTCAGGATTTACACAAGCAAGAACTAATATTGTACGTGCAACCAACTTGCATAAAATGCATGCATATGTGTGTCTTTGTTATTTTTATATAATATTAAGATAGTAGAACTCTCTCAGTTCATAAGAATATGGCTATTTTTAGTTTAATATATATGCACTAGATACATTTCAAAAAAATAAATAAATAAATAAAATCTTATGGAGTTTATGAAGTTTAGCCAAATGCAGCATCATTGGTAAACAGTAACTTGCCAGGAAGAACGAATGATGAAGATACTGAAGAACTCTTGGATGAATTTTTTATGATGATGACTATATTCCGTTGAATAATATCAGGAATGATTCTACAAATACACCAACATTGTCAAGACAACCAACCAGATCAAATGCAAACGCTACGAGGGTGAAAAAAATACGCGCTTGAAGTGTACATCCCATAGAAGGGCTGTTACTCGAGGAAAAAGATGGAGTACTGGAAAAGCAAAGGCAAATGCAGCATCATCAGAAAACTGTTGTAGTGTAGTCATGCGTCGGGAAAATGTCTACATACGATTCTTCTTGACTAACCCTTCTATGTGGGCAAGGGACAATGTCCGTCCGAAAAGCCAGGATTTCATTCTCCGCACCGAACTGGATTCATTTAAAGCTAAATAGCATTGCCGATGTGATGGCCGCATTCTGAAAGAGGTTAGGATGATTTTGTGGTTCACAATTTTTTAAAAGAATTTTTTGTATCTGTGTTTCATCTCGCCAGTGGAATAAATGATATTGTCGTCTTTGATATCAGCTTTTTTCAAGTTGTAGAGATGGTAAAGCCACCAGAATGTCCCCTAAGGCATAATTACCTTGAAGATCATATCTTGGCAATGCTACAGGTTTTGGAATGCCATTAAACTCTCAAACTCTCTAAATTTCTCTTTATTACTACAAATGATCAACCACAATTTAAATCAACTATGCAACAATTGAACAATACAGTGCATGAGAATCACGTGCAATTTGCGTACGTACGCACACTTGCACGGGTGTATATGTTTTGTTTTTGTTCTATTTCTTCCATTTCTTTCTTCCAAAAAGTGTTTCACAGCACTTGTACCCTTTAGAACCACGATAATTAAACCACAGTAATGAAGTTTATTTAATCATGGTACATTTAACTAAAGAGAGGCTGAAGAACTACCATTTACACGGAGGTCCCCAAAATACCGCTATTTTTCCATTGATTTTCGATATGCATCATGTATAAAGGGGAATTAGGTTTCTTGCATTTATACATTTTTGTGTGACCGCACATCTTCTTTTTCTTCATTGCCGCTAATGCCTTTATTGCTATTTTCTCTTCATTTATAACTTGTGAAAAATAATATCCTTCTACTGTACCGTGCACAAATGGGGCCTACATTTGTGTGTTTTAATTTGAGACACTAAAACTCTTTCGAAAGGAATACCTGGTTCTATAGAATAAGGAAGATTTGGTGGGATAAGTAGATATAGAAAACTAAAACAAATAAGAAATATTTTCATTTTTCATCTATGTTATTTGGAAAAAATTCATAATGAAATAACTTGACGAATTGAACTTCCTATTTATAGTTACTTTCTATTTATAGTTACTTTTTAATGTAGTTTCATTTTTGTAATTTCGGAACTATTTAATTTCTGATTGGATGATGAGTATATTTACCAAACTCGTGCTTTCAACTGAAGATGAAGATATTGAATCTTCCGAAGATGATAATGACAGCCATCCAGTAAAAACCCTAAGGAGACTACCTGCCAGAGCTAATGCAAAGGCTCTTAGGGGAAACAATAAGGGCAGACAGCATTCTAGCAATATGATTGGTGGAAATCCATTGCAGCTGACAATCCATTGAACGGCTGTAACTGGAGAGATAAACGTGAAACAGTTGAAGAAGCTAAGGCAAATGCAGCATCATTGGAAAACAGTAACGTGCCAGCTGGAAGAACTGATTATGGAGATCCTGATGAAATCTCGGGTGAATCTTCTGAAGATGATTACTATATTTCGGTGAAAAACCTAAGGAATGATTCTGCAAATACACCAACATTATCAAGACTACCAATCAGTTCAAACTCAAAGACTGGGAGGGTAAAAAATAAGCGCTTGAAGTGTACATCCTGTAGAAGGGCTGTTACTGATGAGAAAAAAAGTGGAAGCAAGGGAAAAAGCAAAGGCAAATGCAGCGTCATCACAAAACTGTTTTACTGTAGTCATGTGTCTGACACGTGTGCAGACGATTTTTCTTGACTATCACTTCTAAGTGGGCAAGGGTCAGTGTCCATCTGAAATGTCAATATTCTGTTATCCGCACTGAACATGATACATTTAAAACCAAATACCTCTACAGATGTGACGTTGGATGACTAAAAAAAGGTTGGGATGACTTTGTGATTCACAACTTTTCAGAAGAATATAATATGTGTGTCCTTCATCTCACCAGAGGATTAAATGATGACATCGTCCTTGATGTCAGCATTTTTCGAGTTGTAGAGGGGGTGATGTCACCAGATTGCACCTTAAGGCATGAGTACCTTGAAGAACATATCTTGGAGTTGCTGTAGGTTCCGAAATGACATTAAACTCTCAACTCTATTGCTTTAATTGGAGAATAACTACTTTCTTTAAGATCGGGAATCATGGAGTTACTGTGTAGTCTTTTTATTAGCTTTTTTTGTTTTCTTTTTCATGCTGAAACTAGTATTACACCAATTACAAGGACGGATGATTTCCTTCATTCTTTATATTAATGAATCTTAAATATATATCATTAATTTAAAAAAAAAAAAAAAATCCTATTATCCTACATTTTTTATCTTCTTAACATTAGGAGGCACATGCTGTATGACCTCTAATGAACTGATATTTTATCCTAATGTGACAGAGTAACTTTTAAAAGTTATGTATCAATGTTATCTAAGTTACATATGCCTAATTAGGGGGAATAGAAAAATTAAGTTCCTTTTTCTGTATGTTGAGCAATAATTATCTGGAGGATAAAAGTCTTAAAATTTTTAGTTATTTTCCTATTTGAATCCAGTGGTGGTGATTATTTCACAAATAGTTTAAAATACAATGTACTGACTCTATCAATCTCAATTTCTTTCCCAGCGCACATAATACATTTAAATATAATTTTCTTACAATAAGGAAATGTTCTTATGTAGTGTGTAACTCACTGTTTGAAATTATTGTGTGATATCTAGTTAAGCACAGTATAGTTGCAGAATCATGATCCCAACTGCATCATCTTCCCACAATAATTTTATAACATACAGTACTCTAACATGCATTCGCGAGTCTACACATGAATGACACGGATGCAACATAAGTGCCTGTAACAGAATTCGGCATTAAATCCTAGTCTCTACAAGGATTAATGAAATATATCATAAATCAATCACCATAATTAAGACAGTGATTTATCTATTTTATAGCCTAAACTTGTCAAGAAACCATACCATTAACTAAAGGCAACAACCATAACAAAGGAAACATTGCATAACTAGGATTTCACTTCATTACTACAAAGGCTCAACCTTAACCACAGTTTGAATCAACTATGAAACAATTGAACAATACAATGCAAGAGAATCACGTGCAGTTCGCGTGCAGGCGTCCACTTGAACACGTGTCTATGTTTTGTCTTTATTCCATTTCTCTATTTTTTCCTTCCAAAAGTGTTGCACAGCACTTATAGCCTTGAGAACTAGCAATGAAGTTTAGTTACTACATTTAACTAAAGAGAGGCCGGAGAACTACCATTTATATGGATGTCCACAAAAGGCCGCTATTTTTTTCATTGATTTTCGATTTGTGCCATGTATAAAAGGGAATTAGGTTTCTCGTGTTGCACATATCTTCTTTTTCTTCATTGCTGTGATCTTGCCCTTTTTCTTTTCCATCTATATCTTGTGAATAATACTGTATATCTACTCTACCGTGCACACATGGGCACATTTGCATATTTTACTTTGAGACACTAATACTCTTATGAAACTAATACCTGGTACCATAGAATAAAGAAGATTTGTTGTGATATTTTTCATCTATGTTAATTATGTTGATGGTTTTTCTAAGTTATGTAAATTTGGAATAATATGATAATGAAATAACTTGACTAATTGTACTTCGTATTTGTAGCTTCTTTTTGATATGGTTGTTAGTTTTACGTGCTCAATATATCAATAATCCGGGCTCAGTCAACACCAAACCAATTAACACCACGAAGCAACAAACCACAACTCCCAAACCTATAGCTCCCAAACCAACTGGTTGCTCCAACAAATGTCAACCCACAAAGGACTCGGTGAGAAGAAGAAGGTAGCTTCAATGTTCAGCCACTAAGGCTTAGGAAGAAGGAAGAAAATGGATCACCCAAAAGNTATTTGTAGCTTCTTTTTGATATGGTTGTTAGTTTTACGTGCTCAATATATCAATAATCCGGGCTCAGTCAACACCAAACCAATTAACACCACGAAGCAACAAACCACAACTCCCAAACCTATAGCTCCCAAACCAACTGGTTGCTCCAACAAATGTCAACCCACAAAGGACTCGGTGAGAAGAAGAAGGTAGCTTCAATGTTCAGCCACTAAGGCTTAGGAAGAAGGAAGAAAATGGATCACCCAAAAGGCACAAAGCAAACAAGTGAATCGGTTTTCTCTTCTCAATGGAAACAGCTTCCCTCAATTTTCACACACTCCTTCTATAGTAATGGGCTAGGGGTTAAATAAGTTAACTTTAGGTTTGGGCATTATGTCAAATGATAGGGCCGAATCCGAAGAGTACAAGTGGGCTAACAACCGTAAAGACATCCAAATCTTTGGGTTGGGCCATGAGCAAAACTAAATAAATTAGGTTACTTCAAATGGTTCAAATAGATTGTGAACTTGGCCCGAACTATTGTTGTGTCGATATTTCACTTCACTCATCGATCAAGGCTTATGAAGTATAATCCAACAAAAAACGGTTTAATACCATTGCCCGGGATTTTTTTGGTATCAAAACCCAACAATGGTTTCATTACATAATTTTTGAACTATTTACTTTTTGATTGGAGAATGAGTATGGTGAACAAAACGAGAGAAAGAATGTTTGTGAATCTTGTTACTTATTATTTCAATCTTACATCTCTTATATAATACAATAATGGAACTAAAAAAGGAAAAAATAAATCTCCTAATCTAAAAGAATAATTACAGCCTATGTTTATTAATTTACACCAAGATTGGAAAGATTTTTATATCTTTCCATTGTACACGATTTTCTACACTCCTCCTCAAGTTGAACTGTAGATATTGATCATATCCAACTTGCTGATGAAATCATTGAAATTTTGTTGAGACAAACCTTTAGTGAGGATAACTGCCCTTTGGTCCTTTGTAGGAACATACACCATACAAATGATTCCGTCTTCCACCTTTTCTTTGATGAAATGTCTATCGATCTTCACATGTTTTGTTCTATCATATTGGACTGGGTTAAGCGAAATGTAGATGGCTACTTTATTATCACTATAGAGTTTCATAAGTAATTTTATTCCAATCTTCAATTCCTCCAAGTGTTTCTTTAACTATAGTCCTTCACAGATCCCCTATGCAGTTGCTCTGAACTCTGCTTCGGCACTGCTTCTTGCCACTACATTCTATTTTTTGCTTCTCCAAGTTAACAAATTTCCCCATACAAAGGTACAGTATCCTGATGTTGATCTCCTGTCTTCTATTGATCCAGCCCAATCTGCATCAATAAATATTTTTATACTTCCCTCTTTTCATTCTTTTTGAAGAATAACCCCTTTCCAGAGGTGCCTTTTAGATACTTGAGAATTTTGTACACTGCTTCTAAGTCAGTTTCCTTCGGTACGTGCATGTGTTGACTTACAACGCTGCCTGCAAAAGCAATGTCTGGTCTCGTATGTGATAGGTAGATTAACTTACCAACCAGGCGTTGGTATCTTTCTTTATCCACCAATTCTCGTGAACTATCTGCTCTTTTCCCACATTCCATAGGTGTGTTGCTTGGTTTGCAACCAAGCATCCCAGTTTCAAACAACAGATCGAGAATGTATTTCCATTGTGATATACTTCCTTTTTGATCTCGCGATCTCCATACCTAAGAAGTACCGCATCTCACCTAAGTATTTTACTTTCAAATTCAGAGGCAATGCCTTTCTTTAGTCTGTCCATCTCAGTTACGTTGTTACCCGTAAGGATTATATCGTCCACATACACAATTAGAATTGTTATTTTTCCTTCTTCAGATTGTCGAAAAAACATAGTATGATCTGATTGCCCTTGTTGGTATCCTTGATTCCTCAGTACTTTTGCAAACCCGTCAAACTAGGCTTTTGGTGATTGTTTAAGACCATATAATGACTTCTTGAGTTTGCATACCCAGTCTGTTCCGCCTTTATTACTGAACCCAAGTGGTACTATCATAAAAACTTCCTCTTCCAGTTCTCCATTCAAAAAAGCATTCTTAATAACAAGTTACTGGAGTGGCCAATCCAAGTTGACTGCTAGAGATATGAGAACTCGAACTGTATTCAATTTTGCCACCGATGCAAATGTCTCTAAGTAATCAATACCATATGTTTGTGTGTATCCCTAGGCTACTAGTCAAGCTTTATATCGTTCAATTGTCCCATCAGCCTTATACTTTACATTGAAAACCCATTTACATCCAACTGGTCTCTTACCTTGTGGTAACTTCACTATATCCCAAGTTTCATTTTTTTTTTCAACGCCTGCGTTTCTTTCATAATAGCTTCTCTCCATTTGGGAACTTCACAGGCCTCCTAAATATTCTTGGGGTTTCTGTATTGTCCAGATTAGCAATAAAAGTGTGAAATTGTGTAGATAGATTGTTATAAGACACAAATTTACACATAGGGTGAAGAGTACATGACTGGGTTTGTTTTCTGAGAGCAATAGGTAAATCATCACTTGGAGATCCAGAATTGTCGGATAGGATTTCATTAGGCCCTATCATTGGTTCCAACTCTTTCGGTGCCTCAGGTGGTAGGGTTTCATTGTACTTCGAATTTGGCCTCCTTAAGTAAACTAACATCTCTTTATCTTTTTGATTCTCTGCATCTCCCCCTGAATTACGGTTTCTTTCTGTAGATGGCATATTTGAAGATGACATAGTTGATGTCGTGTCATGTTTAGTATAGGTTGGCTCAGGAGGAGAGAGATCAAAGTTGAAAAGCTCTTCAAATCACTCTTCACTCAGAATCTTCAGGAAGAGAGGGGTTTCTGAAGTAGGGTTTTTTTTCAAAGAAAGTGACATCAGGCTAACAAAGATTTTTGTTGATGGATCGTAGCATTTATATCCCTTTTAAGTAGGAGAGTATCCAATGAACACACATTTAAGTGTACGAGGTTCTAATTTGTTTCTATGATGAGAGTGAATATGGATAAATGCCACGCATCCAAACTTTCAAAGGTAGATTAGAATGAAGGCGAGTGATGGGGAAGTGTTTTTGGAATATCTGAAGAGGCAAGTGAAAGGATAGAGTACGACTGGGCATTCTATTGATTAGATATGTGGCTGTAAGGATGGCATTGCCCCAGAAGAGTTTAAGCATATTGGTAGTGAAATCAAAGCACGGGCAACTTCTAGAAGGTGCCTATTTTTGCGCTCGTGATCCCATTTTGTTGAGGGGTATTGACACAGGAAGTTTGATGAATTATCCCATGATTTTGTAAATAATCGCGTAGTGTATCATTGATGTACTCTGTGCCATTATGTGTGCGAAGTATTTGGATTTTAGCCAAGAATTGCGTTTGAATCATTTTATGAAACTTCATAAATATGAAGTGGACTTCCGATTTTTCTCTTAGTAAGTTGACCCAACAGACTCGAGTATGATCATAAACCATCTAGTGTGTGTTCGATTTAGGGTTCGAAAGGGTCCCCATACATCACTGTGAATTATAGTGAAGGGTTTAGATGGTTTGTATATAGATTTTGGATACGAAGTACGCTGATGTTTCGCAAGTTCACAGTTTTTACATTGGAAGTCAACTGAAATTTTATTCGAAAATATTGAAGGGGTTAAACGTTTCAAATATTGAAAATTTGGATGGCCTAGTCTATAATGCCGTAATAGAATTTCACTATGTTGAGAAACAGATGCAGAGTCACAAATAGCAATTTTATGTAGTTTACTCACATCAGCTTCCTCAAAGTAGCACAACCCCTCACACTCTCTAGCACTGCCAATCGTCTTTCTCAATAAAAGGTCCTGAAAAATACAGTGAGACGGAAGGAATTTAGCACAACAATTGGAGTCTCTAGTTAGTTTGGTAATGGACAATAGATTACACGATAAATTTGGAACATGTAAGACAGATTCGAGGGTTATAGGTTAGAGATTTTGATACTCCTTTTTTTGGCAACAGATGAGAGGGAGCCATCTATAATTTTGACTTTAACATTGTCAGCACATGTTGAATATGAAGAGAAAAGGTAATATGCATCTGTCATATGATCGGACGCTCCAGAGTCTATAATCCAGGGGGTTTTAGATTTTGAAGTTGTAAATAAAGCTCTCAAAAAATTACCTTTATAAGTCAGAGAGTTTGAAGGGCCATTAGGAAGAGACTGACCGGATGTGTGGAGACTGTCCATTCAAAAATTTTAATTGTTTTCCTAATTGTATAGGAGATTATTTCACAAATACTTAAAAAATTATTTCACAAATACTTAAAAAATACAACTCTAACAATCTCAATATCTTTCTCTGTGCACATAATACATTTACATATAATTTTCTTACAGTACGGAAATGTTCTCATGTACTATGCAACTCAATGTTTGAAATTATTGCATGATATATAATTAAGCAAACTATGGGTACAGAATCATGATCCCAACTATATAATCTTTCCAAAATAATTTTATCACACAAGAACTCTAACAAGCATTCGCGAGTCCACACATGAATGACACGAATGCAACATAAGTGCCTTTTCTGAATTGGGCATTAAATTCTAGCCTCTACAAGGATTAATGATATGTGTCATAAATCAATCACCATAATTAAGACAATGATTTATCTATTTTTTAGCCTAAACCTGTCAAGAAACCATACCCTTAACTAAAGGAAACCACCATAAAAGGAAACATCGCATAACTAAAATTTCTCTTCATTAATACAATGGCTCGACCGCAATTTGAATGAACTATTAAACAATTGAACAATACCACGCAAGAGAATCATGTGCAGTTCGTGTACAGGCGTACACTTGCACATGTGTACATGTTTTGTCTGCGTTCGGTTTTTTCCTTCCAAAAGTGTTGCACATCACTTATACCCTTGAGAACCATGATGTTAAACCTCAGCAATGAAGTTGGATTTCTTTTTCTTCATTGTTGTTATTGCCTTTATTATGATAAGGCCATTTTTCTTCCATTTATAACTTGTGAATAATGCTATATATCTACAATACCGTGCACACATGGGTCCACATTGTGTAGTTTAATTTGAGACACGAATACTCTTATGAAAGTAATACATGGTTCTCTAGAGCAAGAAAGATTTTTTGGGATTAGGTGATATTGAGAACTAAAAGAAATAAAGTAGAAATATTTTAATTTTTCAATAACTTTAATTATGCTGATGATATTTTCAAGTTCTATAAATTTGGAAAAGTTTCTTAACGAAATAACTTGAGGAATTGAATTTCCTATGTACAGATTCTTTTAATGTGGTTTCATTTTCGTAATTTTGGAACTATTTACTTTATGATTGTAGGATGAGTATAGTTACCAAACTTGGGTGTTCAAACTGAGTACAAAGAGAACTTGGCTGTAAGAGAGAGAAATGTGCCACCAAGAACTCAAGATCAAGATAATGAATCTTCTGACGACGATGATGATTACCACCTAGCAAAAAACCTAAGGAGACTGACTACCTACCAGAGAAAATACATAGGCTCGTAGGAGAAACAATAAGGGCAGATGGCATCCTACCAATAGGATCGGTGAAAATCCGTTGCAGTTCACGTTCCACAAAGCTGCTGTAACTGGAGAGGTGAAAGTGAAGGCAGTACAACAAGCTAAGGCAAATGCAGTATCATTGGTAAACAGTAACACACAAAGAAGAACTAATGATGAAGATACTAATGAACTCTCCTATGAATCTTCTGATAATATTGACTATATTATGATGAAAAATCTCAAGAATGATTCTGCTAATACACCAACATTATCGAGACTACTAACTAAATCAATTGCAAAGGCTAGGAGGGAAATAAATAAGCTCTTGAAGTGTACATCCCGTAGAAGGGCTGTTACTGTAGAGGGAGAAAAAGGAAGCACTGGAAAAGCAATGGCAAATGCAGCATCATCAGAAAAATGTTTTACTTTAGTCAATGCCGCCGACACATGTCCACAGACGATTCTTCTTGACTATCCCTTCTAAGTGGGCAAGGGTCAATGTCCATCCAAAAAGTCAAGATTTTGTTCTCCAACCTGAACTCGATACATGTAAAGCCATATAACATTGCAGATGTAATGGTGGCGGACTGAAAAAAAGGTTGGGATGATTTTGTGGTTCACAATTTTTCACAAGAATATGGTGTTTGTGTGTTTCCTCTCACCAGTGGAATAAATGATGGCATCGTCCTTCATGTTAACATTTTTCAAGTTGAAGAAGAAGTGGTGCAACCAGAATGCCCCTTAAGGCATAAGTACTTTGAAGGTCATATCTTGGCACAGCTGCAGGTTCAAGAATGGCGTTAAACTCTCAATTCTACAACTTCTTATTGGAGAGTTACTACTTTCTTTAAGATTAAAAATTATAGTGTTACTGTGTAGTCTTTTTATTAGATTTTTGTTTACTTTTTTTTTCATGCTGAATCCAGTATTGCAACAATTGCAAGGATTGATGATTTCCTTCATTCTTTAGCATGTTGATAAATTTAAAATATTTATGAATTCCATCCAAAAAAAAAAACTGAGCCTTCCAAAGGGGTCGCATAGGCTAAACGTGTCATTGTGAGAGCAAGTAGAGACAAATTAAGGGCATATTACACTAGCACCACTTAGATAAATGACTATTAAACTAATGATCCCTTCCAAATCAGAATGTTACAGAAACTTCTTCTGCAGTGATTTTACATAATTGATGTTCTTTTAACAGTTTCCTAGACTTTTATTGTGCATAGCGTGCATACATTTGTGCATATGACTTAACATTTGCCTTTTGACTGAATTAAATGGATACTGGGATCAACTATCGAAGTTAGATACAAATATCGTATTGAAAATAAAAATTATGTACAAGTTTCACATAAGACAATACTGCATGTGTAACAAGCAAGAACTAATGTTGTACATGCAACCAACATGCATAACATGCATGCATATGCGTGTCTTTTTTCTTTTACACTACTGAGAGAGTTCATAATACTTGATCTAGCTATATTTTTAGTTTATTATAAATGCACTGGATACATTTCAACAATATTTCTTGTCAAACATACACAATAATATTCAATAAAATTCGATACCCCTCTATGTGAGATGTTCTCTTATTATATAGAACAAAAATCATAACTGAATATAATAAAAGCTATCTATGTATATATGTTACAATTATAATGATAATATAATTGTTAAGAATTAGGGTTCCATCTTACACTACAACAAAAATGGTTTTTTGCAACACATAAAAGGCAACATTCGGTTATTAAATGTTGTTAAATGTCAATCTCAACATTCAAATAAGTGAATGTTACAATTGGTTAATATAATTGAGATTTAGCAACATTTTTTTAAATGAATGTTACAAATGTCACATTTTGCAACGTTTTTTGAATGTTGTCAAAAGTTTTATTTATTGCAACGTTTATCGGGTGTTGCGAAAAACTAACTCTATTGCAACGTTTATTTAACGTTGTGAATACTTGTATTTTTATATTCCGCAACGTTTTAGGAATGTTGCTAAAGGTTTATGCTTTGGCAACAATTATTAAGCGTTGCTAAAAGTTAAACCTTTAGCAAGGCTTAATAAACGTTGCCAAAGCATAGTGTATTAGACTACTTTTTTTGCAACGTTTAATAAGTGTTGTAAATATTTACATTTTGCAACGTTTATTAAACGTTGTTGATAAGTTCAGTAGATACCTTTTTGCAACGTTTATTAAACGTTGCAAAAAGATTCTGGTCCATTTAAATGAGTCCATTACTTTCCAAACCATTAACCCACAAAATATCCAATTTATTTCCAACCAAACCTGACCCATTCCAAAAAAATAAGGGATGAACCCCCAAATCTCTCGACTCTTTTTCTCGGTCTCGGTCGCCTTCGTCTCCCTTCAAATTGCCTGCCCCTCAAATCGATCTCCATCCCCTCAAATCCTATTTGATGTTAATCACAGTAAGATTTGCATGATTTTCTTGGTTGGCAGCCAGTTGATTTCGATTTTCTCAACCTTAGTAAGTGCCAAGTAATTTTCTTGTGTCGTGATTGTTTCCCATGTCCTCTTTCGAATCCTAGCATTATCAGCTTGATTTTCTCTTCACAATGTTGCTAATTTCTGCAGGAGCCTCAAGGTCTCAGAATCTGTTAACTGGTTGCCCTAAGTCTTCACTGATTGAAGTAAGTATTTTGCATTTAGACCGATAATGATATTTACTAATGATTAATAATGTTACTCTCCCATTTAGACACAATATTCATTACCAGAAGATTCATACGTCTGTACATATATACATATACTTTGAGTTTTATCATCCCAACCTTTCTCTAACATCATTAGTTATGCCTATTGAAATCTAGTATGTCTATTGTAATGAAGCTTT
>CAIGRK010364567.1:4277-16333 GCA_903798315.1 Fraxinus greggii | reverse complement strand
ATTCGCTCCAAGTGAATATCCATCGTCTAAATGGAAAAAATTACACGGAATGGTCGCAAACCGTTCGTTTGATCTTGGAAGGTAAGGGAAAGCTTGGTTATCTAACAGGAGAAGTGACAAAACCTGCAGATGGAGATTCGGCTCTCAAGAACTGGAAATCAGAAAATTCCTTGATTATTGCGTGGTTGGTGAATTCAATGGAACCCGCAATTGGCAAGCCTTTCATGTTCCTACCGATGGCCAAAGATGTTTGGGAAGCAGTCAGGGATACGTATTCTGATCTGGAGAATTCTTCGCAGATTTTTGGTTTAAAGTCCAAACTTTGGCACGCGAAACAGGGTGACCGAGATGTAACCTCCTACTACAACGAGTTGATGACCTTGTGGCAAGAGTTAGATCTCTGTTATGAAGATAGCTGGGAGTGCGCGAATGATAGTGTCCGATTTATGAAACGGCAGGAGAATGATCGTGTCTTCATGTTCTTGGCAGGACTTAACAAGGAGTTAGATAAGGTGCGGGGCAGAATTTTAGGGAAAACTCCTCTGCCAACAATTCGTGAGGCCTTCTCAGAAGTTCGGAGAGAAGAAGCACGGCAGAGTGTGATGCTTAACAACAAATATGGTCCTATTACTACTAACTCTGAAGTAGAAAGTTCTGCCCTTGTAACTCGGGGTTTTCAGGAGGAAGTGAAGAAGGATAGTAAGCGATCTGAACGGCCGTGGTGCGACCACTGTAAACGCCCGTGGCACACGCGGGGAACATGCTGGAAAATTCATGGCAAGCCTCAAAACTGGAAGAAGAAATATGGTGGAGAGGGGTGTGCACTTCAGACTAGTGTCTCGGATCAAGAGCAGCAATCTTCTTCAAGTTCGTTTCCTTTCACCAATGAGCAGATAGACCAACTGTACAAGCTTCTCGAATCTCAGAAAATTCCTTCTTGTTCATTAGCTCAAAAAGGTAATTACTTGAAAGCGGCTCTCATTAGTGTCAACTCCGATCACACCTGGATCATCGATTCAGGTGCAACTGATCATATGACAGGGTTGTCAAACATTTTTTCTTCATATAGTCCTTGTGCAAGTAACCAGAAAATTAAGATTGCAGATGGCTCCCTTTCAGCCATTGCAGGAAAAGGTTCTATTGTAGTGTCTCCGTCACTCACTCTTCATGATGTGCTTCATGTTCCCAGACTTTCTTGTAATCTTTTGCCTGTCAGTAAGCTGGTCCGTGATCAAAACTGTCAAACTAATTTTTTCCCAACTCATTGTGTGTTCCAGGATTTGACTTCGGGGAGGATGATTGGCAGTGCTAAACAGAGCGGAGGACTCTACTTCCTTGATGATGGATCTGAATTAAGGGGACAATCTCAACAAATAAGTTCATGCTTTGAATCTATTTCTGTTTCTAATAATAATAATATTATGTTATGGTATTTAAGATTAGGCCGCCCTAGTTTAAAATATTTTAAACATTTGTTTCCTAAGTTGTTTGGCAATAAAGACCCATCTTTGTTTCATTGTGAAATTTGTGAATTTGCAAAACACCACCGTACATCTTTTCCTTCACAACCATATAAACCATCAAAACCTTTCACTATTATTCACAGTGATGTTTGGAGCCCTAATAAGATACGTACACCTTCTAACAAAAGATGGTTCATCACATTTACAAATGATCATACTCGACTTTGCTGGGTGTATTTATTAAACAAAAAATCAGAGGCTGAACAGGTTTTTAAAAACTTTTACAATATGGTGCATACTCAATTTCAGACTAACATACAAATTTTCAGAAGTGATAATGGGAAAGAGTATTTTAACATGATCTTGGGAAATTTTTTTCTTGAAAAAGGAATAATTCATCACAGTTCTTGCATAGATACACCCCAACAGAATGGCGTTGCTGAAAGAAAAAACAATCATCTGTTGGAGGTGGCTCGCACATTACTTTTTACAACTAAAGTTCCTAAGTATCTGTGGGAAGAGGCCGTTTTAACCGCTGCATACTTAATAAACAAAATGCCCTCCAAGTTTTACAATTTCAAACTCCTTTCCAAGTTCTCACAAAGTGTTTTCCAACTGCTAGACTTTCTGCAGATCTACCTCTAAAAATATTTGGTTGTATAGCTTTTGTTCATGAACATAGAAAAATTGGAAAACTTGAGCCCCGAGCTATAAAATGTGTCTTCATTGGTTACTCCCCAACTCAGAAAGGCTATACATGTTTTGACCCAATATCAAAAAATTTGTTTGTTACAATGGATGTCACATTTTTTTGAGAAACAACCATTTTTTAGGGATATTCATCTTCAGGGGGAGAATTTTAAGGAAGATTCATTTGTTGTTAACTCTGGCGATGTCTTTCTCTCAGATGATGTGTTTTTCTCACAAGATTCTGAGCCTAGTAACTCTGCACCAATAGCAAATGGCCAATATTTGTTTCTTGAAACTCCTCTCACTATGAGTGATGTTTCTCCTAAGTCTAGGCCTACTTTTGAAAATCAATCTGAAAATCCAAATTCTGAAAAACAACCTTTGGAAACTGAAAATAAGGGACAGCCTACTATAATGCCACAACACGATAATTCTACTAAAGCAACAAGTGAACGAACTTGGAAAGAGATTGTTTACTTGAAGAAGAATCATAAGAAAAGGAAAGATGAATTGACTCTACAGCAAGGTCATGATTCTGAACCAAGGACAAATCAACAATTTGAGTTTGTTACAGGTAATTCCCTTTCTCTTCCTAATGATCAGTCCGAGTCTTCCGATTTTGACATTCCTATAGCTCTTCGTAAAGGGGTTAGATCTTGTACTAGTCATCCACTGTCTAAATTTGTGTCATACTCGAAATTGTTTTCGCCACTTGTTGCTTTTACCTCTCAATTGTCTAGTGTAGAAATTCCTAACAATGTACAGGAGGCTCTAAAAGTTCCAAAGTGGAAGGAAGCAGTGCTTGAAGAGATGAGAGCTCTTGAGAAGAACAATACTTGGAGTGTTGAGGCATTACCAGCTGGGAAGACTACTGTGGGCTGTAAATGGGTCTTCACTGTGAAGTACAACTCTAATGGTTCAGTGGAAAGATACAAGGCTAGGTTGGCGGCTAAGGGATTCACCCAGACATATGACATTGATTACTCTGAGACTTTTGCTCCTGTTGCAAAATTGAACACCGTGAGAGTACTTTTATCTATTGCCGCTAATCTGGATTGGCCCTTGTAGCAACTAGATGTGAAGAATGTCTTTCTCAATGGTGACTTGGAGGAAGAAGTGTACATGGATAGTCCACCAGGCTTTGAGGAGAAAATTGGCTCAAGAGTGTGCAAGCTAAAGAAGTCCTTGTATGGTCTCAAACAGTCTCCAAGGGCTAGGTTTGAGAAGTTCACACAATCTGTCAAAAAACAAGGATATTCTCAAGGACAAGTTGACCATACCTTGTTTTTCAAGTTCTCTTCTGAATGAAAGGTTGCTGTGCTAATAGTTTATGTTGACGATATTATTCTCACAGGTGATGATGTGATTGCGATGGAGAGATTGAAGAAGACCCTTGCATTAGAATTCAAGATCAAGGATTTGGGAGCGGTAAGATATTTCCTTGGCATGGAAGTTGCTCGTTCAAGGAAAGGAATTGTTGTCTCTCAACGAAAATATATTCTTGATATTTTGAAGGAAATCGGGATGAGTGGTTGCAAACCGGCTGAGACTCCCATGGATCCCAATGTGAAGCTTTGGGAAGAAGGAAGTGTTCCTGTTGATACTAGTAGACACCAGAGATTGGTTGCGAAACTAATCTATTTATCCCATACTCGGCCGGATATCGCCTTCTCAGTCAGTGTTGTTAGTCAATTCATGCACGCACCTTATGAAGAACACCTTGAGGCGGTCTACCGAATTTTGAGATATCTGAAGTCTACTCCTGGAAAAGGTCTATATTTCAAAAGGACTAATCAAAGAAGTGTTGAGGTATTTACTGATGCAGATTGGGCGGGTTCGATGACTGACAGGAGATCTACTTCAGGGTATTGCACCTTTGTGTGGGGAAACTTGGTTACCTGGCGAAGCAAGAAGCAAAGTGTTGTTGCTAGAAGTAGCGCAGAGGCTGAGTTTAAAGCAATGGCTCAAGGGATTTGTGAGGTATTGTGGATATACAGAATCCTCGAAGAACTCAAGAAGACCGTGGAGCTTCCTCTAAAGCTGTACTGTGACAACAAGGCTGCAATAAGTATTGCTCACAATCCTGTCCAGCATGATAGGACGAAGCACATTGAGATTGATCGACACTTCATTAAGGAAAAACTTGAAGCTGTGACTATTTGTTTGCCGTTTGTGCCTTCTAGTCAGCAAACAGCCGACATCTTGACTAAGGGACTTGCAAGACCTAACTTTGAACATTTTGATAAGCAAGTTGTGCATGTTTGACATCTATGCACCAACTTGAGGGGGAGTGTAGGAAAGTTAGGAAATCTGATCCCATAAAATCAGGAAATTAGAATTTAAATTATTCCAATTTTAGGATATTTCCATTCTTAGTTTTTTTCCTTTTTTCCTCTCTGTTACTATTTCCGCTCCTTAATTCTAGGAGCCTAGTATTGTATTCTATTCTATCTAAGAACTGATGTAATTTATATTATTATATATAGAATTAAGAGAATTAATTCTCCTTGTTTTTCCGTCAGATAGTAAAATCAAAATTTAAATAATGGTAGTAATTGAATAAAGAGTGAATCTCCGTACAGCCCTTCAGATGAATAATAAGTACCTTTGCAAGGATATACCGAGGTTTTGTAGTTATCCTGCGCACTATTTCCACAAGTGCAGAACTCACTTTGGAATTGATTGCTAAACTTTCAGAAGCGTCTGTTTTCCATACAGAGGATAACCAACAGAAATGTACAAGATTAAATACACAATCTTCTTTTGCTATTGAATGGATATTGGATTTGAAAAGGGATACGAGATAGAGGGGATATGTAAAACTAGACTCACCTTTTCCCGTGATGAGCTGTCGACTAGTCATTAAAAGAGTATCTTTGCCGCTTTTAAGGAACACATCAGCCATCTCAGCTGCTTGAGTGATCACTTCCTCCCTTTCTTCTAATGACTTCATGGCTATTTTATCAACAGAAATCTATTGAAAACATAGCAAAAAGCCAATTTATAACCATATTTTCAACAGTTAAGACCATTAGACCATCTCTTGCTGCGCAATAATAATTGCTGTGATCATTGTACATACAGTGCTTGCTTGGTATGCATTATTAGATCTTGCTTGAGACTACTATGAAAGAAATTAACCTTTTTCATATTTATATTTAAATTATTCAGGACTAACTAATCCACCTCACCAAACATGTTAACAAGGTAAAGCAAGACTTAAGGCCTGAGTTTAGGCAGACGGCTACGCCTCCAGAAGGGCTTCAGGGACTTGGGAAGACAGTAACAATACATAGGTGTGACAATAAGAATATTATCTCTCTCCCTTATTGATTTGTATTTTCTTGTCCCATTTCTTGTACTTGATTGCTGATTACGTTACGGAAGTAATAATTTCAGATGATATATAACAAATACCTCAATATGTTTCAAGACATGACCACAATGCAACAGTAGCTCTTCAACCTGTCAACCACACATTTACTTGTGACTAATGAAAAAATGTTGGAAAGCTCTATGATTGAACTGACAAATTTCAGTTACAATAACCTGCTTTGTTGTTTTTGGAACATAGGAACCCACAACTATAAGTCCGCCGTTCCTTTCCCTGTACGTTCCGAGATCCCTAGGTGAAATTGGAGCTTTTGAGATGATTCCAACCCGAGCAGAAACAAAACTAGCTGCAGTGCGGCATAAGAATTTCTTTCCCTTCAATTCTGCCTACAAATTAAATGCAGGCTAATAAAAAGCAGCTTTGCATATTTTTTCACAAATATGCAAGTAAGAGAGCTTCTAGAATGCAAAAAACAATGGATAAACCTGAATCATTCCTGCGGCAAATACAGCCATATCTCTTTCGGTAGCAGCATTAACTACACAAGTAGACCCCTGTTCCATTCAATAATATTCAAACCTCAGCATGCAATATGCATAAATAAATAAAATTCAGGCCTGACATGACAATCGAGCTCAATCTCTGGTACCTTCTTTAAACTGCAGAGATTCTCACAAACAGCAGCAGGCCCACCTTTTCTTAGAAGTTGGATAGAAATAGATGCAACACTGCTAGCAGGTATACGTCCACCAGTTTTCTCCTCCACCCACTAAAATCCCAAACAAAAAACCACTATACAATTTCCTTTTATAATATTTATAAAATGCTATATTATCCACAAAGCTAATTGAAAATGCTAAACCTCTCGAAGATTAGAAGACTTGTAACCAAAAGAAGCATCTTTCGCAAACTCTGTTTCACCAGCAGGGATGAGTCTAGGGATGCAATTCCATACAGTGTTAATGCTAGGTAACTCAACTATCAAGCATATTTAAATAAGATCTACAAAAAACTAAAAAAGGTAATCTCGAGTAAAAAAAATTTTCAAGCATGTTTGGAAAACTTAATTTTAGTTTACAAGTTATTAGTATCGAATGAAAGTCTTACCTTATTCTCAGAACAAGTAACCTAATTGTTTCCAAATTTGACAAATAAAATAATTACTTATTTAAAAATTACACGTAAATTTACTCGTAAGTAAAGACATCAGAAAGTGACCTCTTTTTTATAATATGAAAGCTGGCAACAAAGCTTTTTAAGGTTATCCAAACGTGGTCCAATAGAATTTAAGTGAAAACAACAAAAAATAATACCTATCAGAGTCTGCAACATAGTGTATGTCACCAATAGTGTACCGGCCTCCTTGTAGAAAGAAAGGGCAAATTATCCATGCATCCATCTCACCAATGACAGAAACAGCAGCATCTGCTTCCTAGTTATATCAAAATCAAAGCATTCACGCATGTCTGGAATGAAAATGTCTAAAGCAACATCCTCTTTATCATCATAATCCTTACCTCTGGGAAATGACCGCGTAAAGTCGAATCCCCCCTCAGAACTACTGTGTAGTCAACGTTGCTCACTGTCTTTGCTGCAGTAGACAAGTTCCTGCAGATCTCTGCTACTAATGCACTAGCCTGTAGAATGGATAACCCAAGAAAATGACCCCAGGTGGAATAAATATTGGCTTGCTTGAGTAAAATAGATTTTTGATGAGATATTTACCTTTTCAGAACTTAATGCCCTGGAATTTGTCAAAATGAAAAAGCATTTTGGCCTTCTATTGAACTGATCAACAAGTGACTCAACACTCCTGAAAAGAAGACATATCGTGCAACAACTTATATGCTTATTCGAGGACTTAGTTAAGCTTTCACCATCTATTTTATAAGTCACATGTAGAAACATAATTAAGGAGCGACTCACCATTCTGTCAATACCTCAACATCATGCACAGTTTGAGTCCCAGTTGGATCATCATCCAAAACAACCAAAGTTTTCAAGTTTTTCAGGGTTAGTTTAAGTATATCCTCAATGGGATCTTCTGGCCACTCACATGGAAGAGATTTCAACACAGACTCTTTACTAATAAACTGGGATTTCCCTTCGACTTTGACTCCAGTGAGTGTCTCGTAAACCTGCATAATACCGGGAGTTGACAGAAAAGAACTCAAATTTTCAATTAGAATATATTACATTATTATATCATTAGATATTTGAAAAGAATACTGATAGTTAATTTAACTGTAAGCTAGAGAAAAGTTTACAAAAAACAATGTTGTTAAACACAGAGATCAGGACCCCATACCTTTACTACAGCGGAATCATCTATTCGACCCCACCCAGCAGCCGAACCTACTCCATGAAAAATTGCAGGCTGGATTCAGTTAATAACTTTGAGGTTCTAAAAGGGACATCATGTACATTTTTGGGCCAAAATTTTCCAGTACAATTAGAAAGCATACGGATGAATTTCAATACAGGACAACAAACGAATCTAAGATGCTTTGTATCTTTAGTTTTTTGAAGAAACCCAGAATGGGAAAAAACAAAGGAAAAGATTCTGTCCAAGTAAAGATGCTTTGGCAGTAACTTTTATCCATCTATTATTGGAAATATTTATATTTCCAAATCATTAAGAAACTTTAGAAAAAGACAAGGATAGTACAGTTATCAGGAGTGACTGTAATCATATTCATGTTCTGCATTAGCCAGATATAAACCTAGTCTTTTCCTTTATGTGACTCGAGTATGGTTGCTGCTACTTCATGTGCCTTTACTAGTAGTTCAACCCAAGTTTGGAAGCGTGTAAAAGAAATCCATAGATGTAAACCTGTAGATTTATAATAGCTAAACGAGATTTTTCACCCCTATGTTCGTTTTCCTCGTGAAACGAAAAATTTCTAGAAGGTACTGTTTGAGAATAATCAGATATTTCCATGTTGCAGACTATGTAAGTTTCCCTATTTCTTGAATAATTTGATAATGAGCTAGTTTTATAGCCCAATTAATTATTAAAAAAAAAAAAAAGTTACAAACGAGCTCATAAATTAACAAGTTTTTAGTTTTTTTATTTTTAGTCTTGGCTATTGGTTTGAGCTACCAGCAACACTGATATTATGATTTCCGATGAGAGTAAAACATGTCATTCAACCTGATAACTAACATAAAGCGATATAGCTTCACAAAACAACCTCATTCCAGCCCACCTGACAAGAAGAGTTGATGTGCAACACTAGAAACAAACAGTGGAACTCTACGAGATGAACATTCCCGAGAAACAATGCCCTGTAGAATAATTATGATCACGAAACTTTTGAATTTATAATATGTAATTATCTGATAACAAAGAAAAAATAACTTCAGATAAAATCAAGAAGTCTGTTTCTCTCGGTGAATATCAGTCTTACCAGATCCTTCACAAAGATATCAAGTGCGGATAATGGCGTATAATCATTATCCACCATGTGTGGAGCACGGTTCTCAAACATCCTGCGGTAGTTTTAGTGTTTAATTATAACTTCACTATTGAGAAAGTCTCACAAAATTCAGATTTGCAGCTACGAGGACAAATCATTATATATCCCATGAAAATAGAACAGCAAAAATCTAAGTTATTTGTCAAGAAACATTGCATGCTTAAATCGAACAAAATCAATTTCTAAGAATCAGAACAACAATTTTCAATGACAATCAAATGAAAACCAAAATAAATGCTTTTCTGAGTGCATCACACATACCATGATGTTCCTGCACTGTGTGTAATGACATCAAACAACAATCTTGTATGAAGACCTAATCGAGCCCCAAATGCCATTGCCTCAGCAGCCGATGCAATATGAACTCCAGCAAGTAGCTGATTGATCATTTTTACACCACTAGAATATAACAAGTAGAAACAAAAATAAATTTACAGGTGTATGCTTTAAGTAAACTAATGAGAACAAATACATCCCAAGATCACAAGTGCAAGCAGCCAGAGAAATTTGGCCTAGCAAAAAAACCAAGATCCAGGAAATACAAACTTACCTTCCAGCTCCACAACCTCCTTTTATAACATAAAGCTTCTCACTTAGTGCTGTACAAGAGGCAGCCAATAAATCACTTATCAAATGAATTTCCAAAGACAATAAATCAGCATTTATAATATATATTATTAAATAGTAATGACCATGTGTCTTTTCCACCTGAAAGAACTGAACCACCATGCTCCAGAGCTTCATCTGTACCTGACGCCATTATCTGGCATAAATATTATCACTCCATTTAATAATGTCACTGTCGATATGGTAAATATTTAAGGTGGTTTTCCTTAAAATTGAGATGTGAGTAATAAAACATTAAATACTCATACAGTAAGCGTTCCATCGGCAGCTCTCTTGACGCCACCAGAGACAGGAGCATCTACCACCTTCAAATTCTTCTTTTCATCTGTAAAATTTAGATGCAGTTATGATAACAATAAGCATGTACATAGCTAAGCGCTCAGAAACCCAAATCTTGGGAATAATCACAAGATACACTAAGCTACAAAAAAAAGTTTATTGTTGGTTAATCATTAAGAATTGAACGCACTGCTATTTATTAAATGCATTTATTCATGGAAAGGATATCGTATAAGAAATAGAATCACTTACTTTGCAATCTTCTCTCTAGTTGACTGATAAATGCTGGAGAAACAGTGGACGACAGGATAATAGATGCTCCAGTTGGAAGGGCTACAAACATCAAAGAGGCAGTGAGTCCTGTTCATCGAAAATATTCCAGAGGAAACAAACATTCTCATTTCTCACCTCCCACAGCACTATGATCACCATATAGAACACTTTCAGCTTGAGATTCATTTGTAACCATCACAACCAGTACATCAACATCTGGAAACAAAGATATGTTGGAAATAACATTACAGATTTACCACTACTAACTCAAATCAAATGGCGGTCTCTCGCCAAGCCTGTAGCCTATCTTCACTTCAAAAGAGAATATGATGAACTGGTCTAATCACAATCCTTGGTGTTTTAGTGGAGCCTATAACCGAGTTCAATCATGATATTTTAAGGATGAAAATGAATTACTTAGAGTTAAGACGACAAACAAAGTAGTAAGTGCCATCGACACTCATTGTCCCTTGAGACGAAATTGAAAATGATACTTTTGGTAGGAATTGGTTATTTTGGTTCCCTTGAATCTCCCAAAGGCCACAAAATACTTTCATAACGAATCTTGCTGGCGACCTTGATCAGCCAATAATTTGGACCACATCCCACAAATAGAGGCAGAAATAATAACCATGAATGTCAGTAAAACACATAATTTTCAGACAAATTAGACCTTTATATTCTTTGCAGTTTCGTTTCGTATGTTTGCATGACTACCTTTTGATACTTCTGCCGGGGAGTTGCCTATCAAGCCACCTTCATTTGCAAATCGAGATAGTGTAGGCTTATAAACCTATATGTCAAAGATGAAATTATCATTAATTCTAAGATATTTACCGTTATTTAATCACAATACCAAATAATCAATCTGCGATTAGAGCTTCTAAGGCACAGATTCGGAGGTGCAAAAATGAAGCAGTCCATATAAAACAATGCCATTTCACTCATGCAGTAGAGACAAAGTCAGAACAGGCTAAACACTCTCATGAGTCATAACAAGAGGCAATGCAAGCTCACTTGGAAAGATAACCAGTAAGTAACATAGTCGATAAAAGAAGCAATAATGTCTGTGGCAGACCTATATTTCCAAAGGGGACATGACCCTCAAGTTTGAGAAAAATTTGCTGCTAGTGCTTTTTATATACACAAAAAATAATAAATAGATAAATAAAATCTGATATTTTAATTCACCATAATCCTGAATTTCCACCATTGATTCCTCACGATATCCATTATGTGCCCTACATCTCATATGACATTACTGAAGCCAATTATTAAGGTCAATAGTTGACTAATGTGTTTCATGACCGTCGGTATTGGGTATTAATTATCAGTTATCCTTTCAATTCTCTCGATCGTCATCTATGAATATGGTTATTGTGATTATATTATCACTTAAAATTTCTCACTCAATATTGACATAGTTATTCGACATTTTTCAAGTTATATTGTTAATATAATTCTTATATTTCCGTTTGTTAAAAATAGTTTTTCAAGATTTTAATCAGTTGATCTTCATTTTTTATTCACAAGTCATGTTTTTGCTACAAGTACGGATTTGGATCCAAAATTAGACTAGTTTTGAAAAGAATGCCAGTAGAGAATGATGACAGTGGTTACTTCAAGGTCACAGGAGAGTGCCAATATCCTAGGTCATCAGAATATCTTTTCCTCCCATTAATCTAAACCTCACTTATCAGCTCGCATCTGTATTCACATTTAGGAAGAAACTTTATAGGAACTTCTATAAAGATGTGGTTATTATCGAATCCAGCAACTGACTTCATTTAGTTAGAATCTTACAATTACACTCGTGAAAATTAAGTAATTCACACAGAAATAATACTTATTTAGTTAGAATCTTACAATTACACTCGTGAAAATTAAGTAATTCACACAGAAATAATACTT
>CAIGRK010364513.1:0-14147 GCA_903798315.1 Fraxinus greggii | reverse complement strand
ACAATCTGATGTGGGTTTTTGGGTATGGTGCTCGTGGTGTGGATGGGGTCTGTGGTGCTCGTGGTGGTGGTGCTTGTTGTTGTCGGAGGTGATAGTGAAATGTTGTTGGGGATGGCGACGATTTTGTGGATTTGGTGGTAACGGTGATTGGGCGTAGTTGTGTAGTTGGGGTGTTGTGTGCTGTGGTTGGGTGTGGTGGTGATGACCAGGGGTTAGGTATGGTGCTTCGGTGGTTGGGTGCGGTGATGGTGCGGTGTTATGTGATTGATAATTTTAGATATGATTATTTGGTGGTGATTGGGTGGTGGTGGCGACGGTGACTGATAACGTTGGCTGTAGTGGTGGTGAGTTGGTGGTGGTGGTCGCAGGTGATGGTGAGATGTTGGTGGCGATGTGTCTGTCGCGGTGGTGGTGGGTCGACATGATGTTGTTTTTCTGTGATGTGTTGATTTGTTTGAGATAATGTTGTTGTCGAGAGGTTGTGGTGGTTCCGGAAGCGACGGTGGCGATTGTGCTGTTGGAGGGAGTGGTGCGGTGGTTGTCACAAGTGTTGGTTGTTGTCACAAATTATTTGGTTGATTGTGACTATTAAATTGGTTAATCTGTGACCAATAAACAATATGTGACTAATTAAAAAGATAAATTGTGACCAAAAAAATGTATCCTAAAAAACTGTTAATTTGTGACTGATTATTTGAATGAAAAAGATAAATTGTGATAAAAAAAATGTGTGATCTAAAAAATTATTAATTTGTGATCGATAATTTGACAATTTTTGAATGTCCATTAAGTTGTGACTTATAATATTTGTGATTTGTAACCTATAAATAAATTGTGGCGTTTCAAATTTTGATTTGCGAGTGATGAACAAATTGTGATTTATAAATTTTTGAATCGTGACCGTAAAAAATATGACATAAAATTTGTTATTTGTGACCAATGAATAATATGTGACTTATTAATTTGATAGATTTGTGACCGATGAATAAATTGTGACGTATAAATTTTTGATTTGTGACCGATGATCAAATTGTGACCTATAAAATTTTTGAATTATGATCGTAAAATAATTTGCGACATATGAAAATTGTGATTTGTGCAATTAATAATATGTGACCAATTATGTGAAATTTGTGACCAAATTATATGAAATTGTAACCTTAATATATTTAATTAATAAAATATATGTTTAATTAATTAATTTAAAAATAAAATTTTAAAAACTCTGAGATTTAAAATTTTAAACATAATCTCTTAAATTTAAAATTGATAAAACTAAACCTCTTAAATATGAAATATTCCCACGAGAAAAATTGGCTATATGGGATGGTCTGATCTAATGACACAAATAGCCTAGGATAGTTTTGAAACTTAGATTTTAACGATAAATTTCAATCATACTACATATACATCATGGTTGTTAACAAATTTGACACTCTTTCATGTGATAACAATCTATACCATTGATTTTAAACACGTATATCACATCACAGTCCAATTCCTTTCACCTAGAGATGTTCATCTAACTTAATTCGATAAATTTTTAATTGGTAAGAAAGAATTAATTTGCATATCCCTTTTTTGATTTAATACAAGGCAGTGTGTGCTAACCGACACGAACTCTTACGATTGAGTCTAGCACGTCTCTATGGTAGAGATAGGTTATATCAAACTTGAGCCATAATTTCATGTGTTAAATATGGACAATCAAAGATCATTCAAATTTATACCTACGGAGTTGGGAATTACTCAGGAAAGACCAAAATGTGAAAACAAATAAGATTTAGCTTCTTTTTTGTGGGAATTAAAATAAGATTTTTCGTAGATTTTGATAAAAAAAATAATGAATGTGTAATTAAAAGATTGTAAATCCCATAAAACACGTGATTAAAACTAATTGTTAACTTTAACTAATACCAAACACGGGCTTAATCTTTCAAAAAAATTTTGAAAACAAGTCCTGCTTTGTGACTTTTATCTAGCATAATTTCATAATTAATATTTTTTTATCAGAAATTTTTTTATATGCTCGATCTTATTAATAAATCATTTTCATTATTTGCATTTAAAAAAAAAACATTTTCATTATTAAGGATTGTGTCAGGACTTTATCGAGTAGGTAATTATGCAATTTTTTTTTTTAAAAAACAAATTCCAAGACTATACCATAATGCTACATTAAATAAAATCAAGCTCCTATTCCTTTCACCTAGAGATGTTCACCTAACTTAATTCGATAAATTTTTAATTGGTAAGAAAGAATTAATTTGCATATCCCTTTTTTGAATTAATACAAGGCAGTGTGTGCTAACCGACACGAACTCTTACGATTGAGTCTAGCACGTCTCTCTAGTAGAGATAGGTTATATCAAACTTGAGCCATAATTTCATGTGTTAAATATGGACGATCAAAGATCATTCAAATTTATACCTACGGAGTTGCGAATTACTCAGGAAAGACCAAAATGTGAAAACAAATAAGATTTAGCTTTTTTTTTGTGGGAATTAAAATAAGATTTTTCGTAGATTTTGATAAAAAAAATAATGAATGTGTAATTAAAAGATTGCAAATCCCACAAAACACGTGATTAAAACTAATTGTTAACTTTAACTAATACCAAACACGGGCTTAATCTTTCAAAAATTTTTTGAAAACAAGTCCTGTTTTGTGACTTTTATCTAGCATAATTTCATAATTAATATTTTTTTATCATAAATTTTTTTATATGCTCGATCTTATTAATAAATCATTTTCATTATTTGCATTAAAAAAAAACATTTTCATTATTAAGGATGTAATTATGCAATTTTTTTTTTTAAAAACAAATTCCAAGACTATACCATAATGCTACATTAAATAAAATCAAGCTCCTAGGATCTCCAATAATCGTTTCACATGGGAGGCCATAAATTTTCCCAAATCANTTTTTTTATATGCTCGATCTTATTAATAAATCATTTTCATTATTTGCATTTAAAAAAAAAACATTTTCATTATTAAGGATTGTGTCAGGACTTTATCGAGTAGGTAATTATGCAATTTTTTTTTTTAAAAAACAAATTCCAAGACTATACCATAATGCTACATTAAATAAAATCAAGCTCCTAGGATCTCCAATAATCGTTTCACATGAGAGGCCATAAATTTTCCCAAATCACAGTAACCTTCACACTATCAAATTCACCAACGGTTACCATCTTCACTATTTTATTTATTTTTTAGAATCAAGCCAGTGAATAAATCAGAGTCTTCTTTCAATTTTTAATTTTTTGAAAATTTATATTTAAAAAATTATACTGAGCATGTCTGCAGGCCGACCTTTACATAATCTAACCCGATGCGCCAAACAGGACAGAGCTATTTAGTGAGGAATCATCCAATCTGCAATAAAAGCAGTTATTCTCTTTGGCTTTGTCTGCTTATATTCATTTAGAGCTAACATAGCAGTCAACAATTAAAAGTCCAAAACAATCTTGGCAATACATTTGGAGAGGAAAAAGAGAAGGAAGGCTTCGAGATACGGTGAATGTAGACTTCAGAGCAGCAATGCAAATGTCGACTTCAGTCCTGCTCATCCTGGAAAAAAATAAAAACAAATAATGTAAATACATATGCAATAACATATAAAGCAGAATCATTTTAATATAACCCATGAAACAGCACAAATATGGCCAAATGCAGAATAAGAATACTGAAAGGTTGAAGCCTTTGTTTCGGCAAACATGGATTAGAAACTAGAAGAAAATAAGCTACAAAATAAATAATCAAAGTTATCATATACAGATGAAATAGAAAAGTGAAACAAAAAACTCAACCATGAAAATTCACTGTTTTAATTATCACGCTCAAATGCGTCTAGTGAAAGTAGAACAAATTAAGAACGTAATGCTTCGCTTTCATTTTGCTCTTTAATACAGCAACTAAGTGGAACAAGCAAACAACGTTTTGAAATGAGGTGAGACACATAAATTGATGATTGACAACACTGAAAAATTCTTGAAAATGCAAGCTTTCTCACTATTCTCAGACGAAAATTAAATCCAAGTGCGCAGACACATAGATATTAATATGAAGTCTGTGAAGCAAAAGAATAATGGCATACTTAGATGAATTATCATGAGCAGATAGATAATGAACTTGATTCAATTGAAAAGAAAAAAGCCTTTTAGCCCTATGTGGGAAAGCATTTATCTTTTCCTAGATGTAGGGGAATCCAAAAAAATTAAAAAAGAGACCAGGATCCAGGAGCACGTGATAACAAAAATCCCTTGAAGTATATGACTACTTCAAGGCAATTTCATAGATGAAGACCTACGCAAGAATATAAGAGTCCAGATCTACTGTCTCCAAAGTGTCGTGGCCATACCTGTCCCCCAATTAAATGTTGACATGTCACCAAATTAACTCCTAAGATTTATCCATATTAACTCAACCCAAACACTACTGTTAACTCTCCGCCCCCGCCCCAACAAAAACACAAAAGCGGAACGTGCAGTGACTTGCTAACTTCATTTTTTTCTCTTTCTTGCTTAGAAATAATAATAAAAAACTGAAATGATTTTTAATTTTCAAGCTTTTTTTTTTCTTTATAAGAATTTATTGTGAACAAACCCAACTTTTCTTATTTAGAAATCAATTTCATGTACGGTTCTTTCCAAATAAGTACAGAAAACGATAGAAAGAGTGATATTTGATCATTATTTTATTTTTCAAATTAATATGATAAGTTTGTTTTTATGAACAAACGGTAATGAAAATAACAAGTCAACCTCGTAAATTAGAATTTCAACACACACTCCTGAATTGAAAAATCCAGCTTAGCAGCAATATAATGTAAGAATATTCTTAGACAAGTACAAGACATGAAAATATTAAATTACGATATCAAACCCAACTACGTAGCATGATTGGTTTCTATGGAGTCATCGAAGAGATTATTGTTGAATCCAAATCCTTGATATAATAATGAAAATAATAATGTCGTAGGGCATACTTCAGCTTGTAAAAAAGAAGAAAACAATATTAATCAAAATAACTTCATTAATGTATCATAAAAAATTATTAAGATAAATAAAGCATACATAGAACTTGTTATAATAATTCAACAAAACTTACTATCACCAAGATCAACATGAGACTCAATCTAGGTATATATTCGATAATTACTATCACTAATATTCAATCTAACCATTGAAATATACTGTAAATTAAATAAATATTACTTTAAGCATAACCCTCAGGACATTAATTCAGTAGAACATGAGAAAATAAAAAGTAAATTGTTTTAAAATAAATTTCTACTGTCTTCTAACTTGTGTAATTGTTTGAAAAGAAAGAAAAAGTACACGAAATTGATTTAAAAATAAGAACGTTTATTTTGTTTGTAATAAATTGTTACAAGGAAAGAGAAAAACTTCATTCAGATTTTTTTAATTAAAAAATCATTTTAAATCAAATTAAATATTAAGATATCATCTTTCAAAATAAATTTAAAACACATTTCAATTTTTCTATTTATCATCTAAGCAGAAAAGGAAGAAAACAACAATGAAGATAGCAAGTTGTGCACATTCGACTTTTGTGGAGTTTCAGTAGAGAGGAAGTCATTGATGGAGAGTAACAACGTTTAGGTTGAGATAATATGGATAATTATAAATTGAAAAGGTATTAAATGGGTGGCATATCAACATTTAATTGGGAGGCAGCTTTGGTGACAACAGAACTGGGCTCAGAATATAATTGCATTTTCAATTTTCTTTATAATTTTTATCGAACTCTGTATTTTAAAAATGATATGATCTCAAGTTGCATCTCGAGTTTAGGAAAATGTCACTTACGAAAAGGGCTAATTTTTTTTTCCCCCTGTTCTTGTGGTTTCATTAGGAAAACAGGTGGTGCCACATATCAATGTTATGTCATGAAAAAGATAGAAAAGTCATGTCGTGAAAAGAGAGGAAAAAAAACACGGAACTCTTGTATGAATGGAGCAAGTCACACTATTCATCCTAAAAACTTACTGTATGAGATTGGGTTCTTGCATTGATGAACTTGTGAAGTTTGAGATTTGGTTCTTATTTGAAATGTCAAAACACTGTCAATTTTGGTGGTTATTGTAAGTTGTAACTGTCACGTGAAAGTTAAATATACTCGAGACTATTTACAACCTAATTTATGAACTAGACACAGTTCTCTTTGATGCAAGTTTAAAACATGTTAAATGATACACGAGTATAAAAGGGCAAATAAAATTAAAAAAGGTAACAGACCCCAGAGACACGAGGAAGGAGAAGAAAAGAGAACAAAGCTATAATTGAAAAAAAACAAAAAAAAGTCACATAAGATACAAAAATGACAATACTAAGGATCAAACAACTGTCTAAACAATACAATTCAGGTATTGAACCAGTGTAGTCTGCAAATATGCACACAACTTAGGGTGTGCTTAATTGGCTTTATTTTCCATGGAAAATGTTCTTTCTCCACTCAAATTCCAACTTTTGAGATGTTTGATTGATATTTTTTTTTCATGAAAAATATTTTTCAAAAGTTGGTCACATGACCATTCCTCAAAAACAAGGAAACATTTGCTTTATGAGGAGTCGATTTTTATTTTCTAGATAATTCAGACTTCCCAAAAAATCAACTTTATGGAAAAGTAAAGCATTTTCTAGGTTGAAAATTAAGTCAATCAAACACATTTAATTGACAATTTCCATGAAAATAAGTTCTAGACAATACACTTTCTTTCCATCCAACTCCATGCTTGCAATCAAACACACCCTTAATGTTAAAGAGATATAAGCTAAAGTCAGGCATTTAAGAAATGCCAAAGATTAGATGGATACAATACAATTTGATTACTGCTAGTCGTGATTTGAAGTGGAAATATAAATGCTAATGACTGACCAGTCATATTTCAAAATGAACACAGAAATCTACTTTTCATTTTTTATATTGATAATTACAAATGTTGCAAACATTAAAGACAACTCTACCTTAGAAACGGTGGCATCAGAAACGTTAGGAGTCAATTTTGATGGATATCCATCAAACTTCCGAGAGCATTCTGTGTATGCAGATCCAAGACCCACTCCAGCACCAAAAGTTACTGATGCCCAGCGTGTAACAGGACTCCCTGGCGTATCAATCAATATCAAATGATCAGTCTTACAAACTAAGTTAACAGTAAAAAAAAAAAGCTTTAAAAGGATTTGTAAAAACATAAAATGATATAAACAGTTGTCCTCTTTTCTCCATATTCAGTAAAATGAACATGTCAAAATACTGAGTGGTATGTCTGGTTTATAAAGTCAACAGCACTCGTACAGAGCCATTTAAAAAAAAGAAAATTAATACTCCCTCTACACAATTGAATATTTATATTTCCTTATTGGGACGTAACAATTTCCACTTCCCTAAATTATTTTTTACTTGCCGAAAGTCTCCTTCTAAAAGTAAAAGCACATAATGTGAAAGGGCTGGGCTAGTAGTTTTGAGTGTAATTTGTAAAAATAAAAATCCTCGCCAGCTATCACTTAAACTCCATCCAATTCAAGAACCCAACTTAATTGTGGGCAGATTAACTGATATGCAACAAATTCAGGACTATGCAGATACAAGTGAGAAAATGCATTGTCTGTCAGACAAGCAAAGAAGTCTGAAATCATACTTGAACTGAGACAAGAAAATAAATTTGGCATCGTACATTACACTATTGATCCACAGCCAGGTTACATGAAGCATCACATATACACAGTAAAAAAAAAAAAACAAACAGATTAAGATACTTTAGAGAGTACATAATTGTGAAAAATATATATATATATTGTTGGACTGAGGAAAAAGTGTGAATTGTTTCTATCCTATATACATATAAGTGTGATACGGGGCATTGCAATCGGGATAGATATTAATCCATTATGTAGCTCTCTACCTACCATGGTACATACATTCTACATTGCAAACAATCAGCATTTACAAATACAAGAAATGTAATACACAGCAAAATTATAACTTCTAAACATTCTAAATGAGACAAACAAAAGTAACAATCTTTCAAAAATAAATGGCTTCACATATATTGCTCAATAATATTAAAAAATAAAAAATTAAAAAACACTTATAATTCAAGCTACGAGAAACTATTCTGCTGATTTGTCCAAACAAAACTTGATTTTCAAAAATAAATCGCTGCAATATAATGCTCTTGTTTTTTTAGTATTAGGTGAAGCGACGTTGAATTTAATTCATATGAAGTAAATATAAAAAGGTATATTTTGTCACCAAGCAGTTGGTGTGTGTATCTTTGTGGTGTTACTGTATGCATGCAAAGAGTGTATCAACTAGGCATATTCCTGTGAACTAATGCTTATATTTTGTGGTGATTTATAAAGATGGCTACTTGCCTAGAGATGATTTGGTCTAATTTTAATGGCTTGGCTTTAACTTGAGAGATTGTCAGGGGTTTTGTGTTCATCAATGTTCCTTGGTGGTAATTAGCTTTCTACGTGATAATGACTCACAGTCTAATATATTGTTGGAGACGCCATTCCAAGAGTTAATTTTCCATTGGGATCTTGAATGTAGTTTTTAACACTATCAAAACCACCCAAAACATCATTCTTTAAATGAAAGACTCAAGAGTTTTCACCGACTAAGCTTCTTATTCTCCAAGAAACAAAGTCAGTGCTATTTATATACAACACTGGAGCACAACACAAGAGGAAATCATGGCAAGAAAATGATATTTGTATATGTATTCTTATTCATCATCTTTGATATGTCAAACATAGAGGCTCATCGATAAACACTCTGCTATCTCATCCCTCATTCATATGCTTCTTTCTTAATATAAAACTGGGAGCCCGCATCTGTGCATCCTTGTTTATTCATATAATACAATTTCTCAAACATTCGGAGGTAGTTTTGCTAGCCACTAACAACACATCAGGCAAAGCATCACTAACTAATTACATAAGTTCAATAACATTTTTATAGGTAAATAAAAGCAACTGCAAATCTACAAAGAAAATCTGTAAAAGATCAAATCACAGCATCGTAATTTCTTAATCTAGATTTTCATTTCCCATTAATATGTTATATATTTCTACAAAGAAAATATATTAATTTCCACGAAATAAGCACTTACATGTATCTCACACATAGAACACCAATTAAAAGAAACCGAAAAAAGTATAACAAAATAAGGGGCAAAAACTCACGGAAGAGGAGGAGGCCGGCGAGGGCACCGGTGAAGGAAGAATAAACGAATCGGCGGACGCCCAAATCAAGACAGGCATCCCACTTGGCATTCAAATCGTACTGTGGTGGAATCTTCGCTTTGTTTTCCTCAGCCATTTGCTATAATCAAATTTCTTTTCACCTTTTTTTCGCTCTCTAGAAGTTTTCTTCTTCGTCTTTTTCGATTTTTCTAATATTGGTTTCGATTTTGTGTCTCTAATTTAGTTCACACCGCTAATTTCTGACAGTTTTTCTGTAGTTTGGCTTTAGAGTTTATTTTCGTGCCTTATTCGGATCTATATGATATCCTTTTGCCTAAGCCCAAATAGATCTGAAGAAGGGCCACGGGCAGTCTCAAGACTCTCAACGCTCAAACTCTACTAGAAATTTACGTTGGCCCAAGCTCACAGAACTGGGCCCAGTGGGCCATAAAACAGTACCAAAGTAGGTTTAGTCCAGTCTTCCAAAGTCGCGAATCAGCACCGGCCTCTCTTTTATCATGGCTGGCCAATCCATTGGACACTATGATTTACATTGAAATTAGAATTTTAGTAAATTTCGATAAAAATCAATGAAATTTGTGGTTCAAAGGTCGTGAATTCCATTAAATATGTGATTAAAATTAAGTGTTAACTTTGGCTTAAATTTTTAACTGAACCAGTCAGGATTCGACTCGTGAACTTACAAAATTATATGATGACATCTATTACTTATTATCATGAATGTTGATGAGCTCTTGTGAAGAGTAATTGAAATTATCGTATCCACAATAGAGTAGAAGGAATTTCGTATATTTCTGTGCTAATTTGGTCGAGGGCTTCCAAACTCATTGTAAGCTAAGTTAATAGTGAAGAATAATGAGCTTGGGTCTCCATTTAATTTTTTGAAGTAAAGGAACACTTTAAGATGGCATAGCCTCATGAAAGCGAGAATCAAACAAGGAAACATTTATGATAGATGAGCACCCAGAGACGAGGAAGGGTGTAATATTTGATCAAATGGTTTGGAGAATAGGCAAACGTCTTGAATTGCTCCTACATCCATGTGAAGGCAAAAGGTAAACATGTAAATCGTTTAGCAATTACAAGAAAATAAAGTGAAAATGATTTTCTTAACAATCGTGATAGGATATATTTTCGTTGATATTTGTTGAGTGTGATTTTTGTCCACAAGACAAAGCACATTAGGATATTCAAAAATCTTAATGATTTTGTACACCTAAGAAATACGACTTTTTTAGTTCTTTGATTGACTTTCCCATATAGTTTAGACGATCACTTCCAAATACATTGTAAACTATGTTAAGAATTAAAATTTCCAATTCTGTATAACCTCTTTGATTTATAGAGGTTTCGCCTCAATAAGAGACACGTCATCTGTCATCGCTACAATAATTCACTAAAAAGAAGTTTACAAGATAAAATCGCCCACATATCTTCTCTAACATCAAGCCTAATAACGATTCCATATTTATAAGATCAAGTAGGACTAAATCGAAATTTGTAAGGATTCAAATTTTTAAACTACCTATTGACTTTACGAAACAACAATAATTAGACTTCACAACGTAACAAATTAGACCAGTAACGATGTGTAATCAACCTATGATTAAAAAAATGTGTATAGTTCATATAATAAACTTTTGACTTGAACTCATGATTATAGATAAATTTCTATCCAACCTAGATTCAGTGAATGTAAATGAGGTGGTTGAGCTTTCAGTTATTACCTTTTGATTATGACAGATCAATGGCATATCTTCTCCTTGTGTTAGTCCTGTTTCATTGCTTTAATTTGTTTACCAGTTCAAAATAAAGGAAGCATTATATGTTATTTTATCTTAGTTTTCTTATTTTAATTATTCAAGAAGGAGGCACCAAGCCCCGTGGTCATAGATGTCCACTTTGAAGTGCTTACCTGTTGAACTAAGCTCTAGCGCATTGTTTTGAGTTTCAGAGTTCCTTTTAGTTTCTTGATTCAACGTTAAAGTGCTTCACAACATTGTCCAATGTGAGCTCGTCTACTACTTAGTGGTCCACTTTCTTCTCTTCACAATGATTCTCAAAGCAACAAAGATAACTATGTATTTGTCTTTGGTCTGTAGAAAAAATGTAGGGAAAATTGTAGTCGCGGTCTCAAATCTTTTCGTTTTTGCAAATTTTATCTCAACTTTCACTTTATGCCACCACATGTCCCAAACCTTTGTAAAATTCGCGGATGCAATTCAAAATGATAGAAAACGTTAGTTCCACCGTCAGTTGACCTCAAAAATGGAAAAAAAAAAGGTAAATTTTGACCAAGTTAAACAGGGGCATTTTCGTTATCCTCATTTTCACTATACTAATCACTGTTCATTTCCCTCTTTTTAATGGGAGAAGAGAAGGAAGACAAATTCGCCTCATTGATGAAGTTCTGCAAGCCAACCCCTTCCCAGGAATCGAAATTACTAACTTGCCCCTTTGCCCTTGAATCTGAGACATTCGCAGATTCGAATGCTGACCAGGTTCCATCCTCTCTGGCTCCCACTTCATCCGAACCTACTGGAATCGTCATGGTTTCGTTACCTGACAGTAATAGCTCTATTTACCAAAGTGCAGGTCATGATGATGAATTGGAATTTCATACTCCTCCTGAGCAGCGTTTTACCTCTTTCGAAGACCCAATCGTTGATTGTATGGTGGGAGAGCCTACATCCGTCGATCTTGGTAGTATGGGTGATGACACAGGGGCAAATGACTTGGGTGAGGGGGATTCGGGAAGTGGAGTTGTTGAATTGAAGAAAACTCGGGTTCCAGGTAGGGGATTGAGTGAAAATTTTATGGAGAAAAAAGCTAGGGTTTCTGAGGACTCGGATTCGGAATTTGAGGGTGAAAATGAGTCTGTTGAGAAAAATAGCCTATCGTTAATGAAATCTCCTCCGATATGGATGCTAAGGAAGTTTATGAGAAAACAGAGAGAGCAAACATGCATGTGGAGTCACCCATGAAGAAAATCATGGAAAATGGTAGGGTTGCTGAAAATGCTGAAAGCAATGGAGGTAGTAAAAATGGTGATGTGCAAAAGGATGGCTTAGATGAGAAGGTTGTTGACAATAGTAAAAATTGTAAATCGGGGAAAATTAGTGAATCCAATGTCGTAAAGGTTATTGAAAGAGGGAAATGATCAGTGATTAGTACATTGAAAAGGGATAAATAGAACTGGAAGAAAATGCCCCAGTTTAAATTGGTCAAAATTTGTCCTTTTTTTTTTTATCATTTTTGAGGTCAACTGACGGTGGAACTAACATTTTTCGTCATTTTGGATTGCATCTGCGAATTTCTTAAAGGGAGGACTTGTGGTGGCATAAAGTGAAGGTTGATATAAAGTCTGCAAAAAACAAAAAGATTTGAGACTGCGGCTGCAATTTTCCCAAAAATGTATTATCCAAAACAAATATTATAAATTTACAAAAACCCTCAAAGGTTATTTATGTAATTTTCATATGATGCATGCTTGGTCAAGAATTGTGATGGGTCTATCATGCAAAAAGGGTCTCGAGTGAAGGAATAAAAATGTGTCCAAAATGGTGAAGATAACATGTGCAACGAAGAAGAGACGAGCCAACCAGCACATGCAGTTTGTCAGGAATTGCTCCAAATTCAAACCAAATATCCACTGTACCACATGTTAATGCATCATTTGCGGCTACTAGTTTTTTTCCCCAAGTAACATAGTTACACGTAAATTAAGTTCCTATTTACCTACCATTTTTCAAAAATTCTTTTTTTTAACTCATTTTTAACCACGCATTCCAACAATAAAATATTTTACACGTAAACTCTTAACTTTTTCCTATATTTAATTACACATCCTCCAAAAAATTACTATTTTTCAAAACTCATTTTCCCTAAAAAAAAAAGCTTTTTTAATGGGCATAAAACAGGGGCTAAATTACATGGGATACTGTTTTATTCCTTTAAATCTCCTTTTTAACATCATATGTTAAATGAGCGAAGTTCTTTGTCACAAAGTCCAAATCAATAAATGATGAAAATGATTTTTCACGACTTGAAAAGACAAGGAATCCAAGAAGTTATGTTACCTAATACGTGTTTATTTTACACCCAATAAGGGTGAAGTATCACAAGTATCAATTTGATTTGAAAAGACAAGGAATCCAATAAGTTTTTATTGTTTTCACATATCTATATTGAAATTTGAACTCGAGACAATTAATTCGAATTTTCCTCGTATGGCAAGCAAGTGACAAGGGCTAATTCTTGAAAGTTATATTTAAATTTATTTATTTATTTGCCTTTCAAATTTCATCTTGGATGTAAAACTTTCACTTATGTAAAACCATTAATTATGTTAGTACAAACACTATGATTGCCTTTGTTATGTCATATTCCTCTTCATGATTCAAACCATAAGAATGCATTTACGTTGGAACTCAGAAAGAGAGTGGCACCTAGCCGTTGAGGCCACTATGCTTATGCACTTCTACTTTAAGCTCATGATTAGCGTGTTTTGTATGATGTGATTAGACGGTGCAATTAGTAAAATTTGATTTATCCTTTAAATATCTTACACTTGTACACTAATTATGACAGTTTACGGGGACTTCTTTCTTCCTCTCTTCTTCTGCTCATTTGTCGGGTGGGTCGGGGCCTATAAATTAGTAAAATTTGATTTTTTTCTTAAATTCTTACACTTGTTCACTATTTATGACGGTTTTTCCAATACCTCTTTCTTTTGAACTTCTCCTGCTTAATTGGGTTGGGACCTATAAAGGGGAGGGAGTCCGATCCCCAATTCTTGCTCACCCCGAATGATTGTGTTGGGTGATTTTTTTTTAATATTACTCAATTCTTCCATCTATTTTAATAAACTTAATACGAGTGTGTGTGTGTATGTGTTTTTTTTT